>JABXWE010014143.1:0-39410 GCA_014611495.1 Limonius californicus
TATATATATATATATATATACACCTTTCCCCATCCATACCATCTCACCAACATTCACTAGGTCAACCCTCTATCTCGTTAACGGTCTTCGTATAGTAATTTAAATTACTCTTCCTACATAAGAAGAAGAAGAGGGTGATTGGGAATATCGTTAGAATTTTTTTCTTTTAAGTTTCTAAAATTGGAGCGCTCACCTTCTTCTTCGAGCGCTTTATCTCTTACGACCTTCTCTCCTATACGTATTTAATGTGCCACAGGCATAAGGGACCTACAGCTCAACGTAGATACTAACTCCAAACCACGGGAAGTGTAAATGCTTCTACTCCATAGAAGATTTACTAAGCAGACATACTCGCCTTACGAGGAAGAACGGCCGTTGATAATCCGCTGTTCCGATATTGGAAATTGAACCCCAGAACTTCAACGTAGAATTTCATTAATTATTCACGTAAACATTGAGTCCTCAGAATTGTTAAGCATAAATATTACAACCACTGATCCCAATTTTTTGATAAACTTGGACAGTGTGAGAATGCCAAACTCAGGCGTGAAACTTCATTTAGCGCAATTTATTATCGAATTTTTGATTCTGCAAAAGTACGATCTTAACTTGTCACTCTTAGTTATCAAACAGCAACCCTAGCAACGATACAGCATATCGTACACGTACTCCTAAATAGATACAGAGAGATCAAAAAAGAACTTGATTACAGCAAGCCATGATTTTTTTTGTTCGTATTCATGACAGTTGATAGAATATTTTTGATCTACGACCTACGAAAAAAAAGTCATGGCTTGCTGTAATCAAGTCCTTTTTTGATCTCTCTGTATATTTATATATGTATGTACGGCAATAGATTCCTTTTGCTTTTATTGCTGGAATTATCGTTAACGGTTTATTATTTTGATTTTTAAAAGTAGGAGCAGAAGTAATATAACTACTAATCCCGATTTACTGATACATTTGCTCTGTTTGCGGATGTCGGTAAAATAATGATTTCATTATTTTTGAGTTTTAACTTCTTGCAACAATCGTCATTTTCCGTCACATTTACTTACTACGTAGGCATAGTAATTAAACTATATATTCATACTTTCGAAGATATAGATATTCATGTAAGTTTACACATTCATGTAACTTTAGGTGAATGGAAATATCGTAAGGCTTTACTTTAAATACTCAGGTACAATCGATTTGGTTCATTTATGACAGTAAAACTGAATCCTCTGAATGGTTAAGCAAAAGTAATACAACTATAATTATCGTTAAAGGTTTATTATTTTGATTTTTTAAAGTAGGGGCTGAAGTAATATAACTACTAATCCCGATTTTCTGATACATTTTCTTAGCGGTTGTGCGAATGGTAATTATAATACTGATGTCACACGCGCGTAAAGCTTTATTTAGCATAAATCGATAACAATGAAATCAAAATATCATGCTATCTTCCTAATAAACTATTATGATACATAACTACTAACGATACGTTTATTATGTCTAGTTCTGAAACTTATCGGAACCAATCGCCATTTTCCGTTGAGTTCGCTCAGGTACGATCTTAACGTGTCATACTCAGTTAATACATAGCCGTAGCAACGAAACGACAAATCGTAAATATATGTCAATAGATTTATGTTATTTTTATTGAATGGCATTATCTTTAAGGGTTTATTGATTTAGTTTTTAAACACTAGACGTGTTTTTTCTCGATTGAAATGAATTTGTTCATTATTGACAAAAAAAAAATCAGTTCTGTGAATAATTAAGCAGAAGTAATACAACTACTGATCCCGATTTTCTAATAAACTTGTTGTGTAAGAATAATAATTTCAAAGGTGTCAAATTTAATTTAGCTACCAGTTAATCATAGATAACGTTAAAGTAGATTTGTAAGAAGTACTATCAAGAATAATTTTGTTTGATTATTTCATTTTCTGTGAGCTCTACCAAAGTACAATCATAACTTATCACATTTACTTCAAACGTCGTGATAGCAATTAAACGAAGAGCTATATACAAACTTTTGAATAAATAGGCATGTACAAATTTATGTTACTTGAGGTGAATGGGCAGATCTTAATGTTCTTCCTTTCATTTTCAAAACACTTGGTGTTTCTTTTCCTGAATGAAATCGATTTGTGATTACTGTCAGAAAAATGGAGTCCCTGAATGATTCATTTTAAGTAATACAGCTAGAGATCCCTAGTTTTTTTATAAATTTGGGGGGTCTGCGAATACAAATTAAAATACTAATCTCACAGGCGTCAAACTTATATTTCTAAAAACTATCATCATACATAACTCTTAACCATAACCATTTTATCGGAAGCAATCGCTAAGTTACAATCTTAGCCTGCCACATTTAGTCAACACATAGCCGTAGCAACGAAACAGCAAACCGTAAACATACCCTAATTTGGTTAATTACTGACAAAAAGTCCCGTGAAGGATTAAGCTTAAGTAGTACAACTAGTGATACCGATTTTGTGATATTTTACTTGCTTGGTGTGCGAATGCTCGTGAAAACAATACTGTTAGGGGCGTCAAACTAAATTTAACTAACAGAAGTTGATTAAAGAAAATTCAAAAGTACTGTAATACATTTTTAAAAACCGTTATCTCATACATATAACAGCTTAGTAATATGTGTCCAATATTTCCGAATTTCAAATCTTATCGGAACTAATCGTCCCTTTCCGTGAGTGGTGCGATATTAACTTGTTTACCTAACACATATTCAACGATAAACCGTAAATATATTCCTATATAAATAGATATGTATAAACATCAGTAAATATATGTTACTTTAGTTGAATGGAATTATACTAACTTTTTTAAATTTCTTATACGCTATTAGTGTTTTTTTTATGGCTAAATCGATTTGGTTGATAATTGACTGAACGGTTAAGCAAAATGTGATTGAGAATTCAATTGAATACTCTTTAATGTGTCCACATTAAATTTTATCTAAGCCATTCAAAATCGATTTCCTAAAGCAGCCGATAAACATGTAGGATGGTAGAAAGCACCGTTCAGATAGTGCATTTAATATTTTATCACTACAGGTGAGTTTCAACAATAACCAGCAGGGTGGGCGTATCCACTATAACGTCCAAACAACATACATACCAGCTCGAAATTGTGGTAACAGGTGTTAATGTGCAATACTGGCGCATAACCTTGCGAGAGCCTAAGGTAACCGTGGATACTAGACGACTTTCCGAGAAATATTTGATCACCCACGATGGTTAATAAAATATATTTATAAGTTTGACCAGTTTATTTGTTTGAAATAGTTTTTATTGCCGGATTTTTATATCAAACGTACTATTTTGGAGACAACGGAATAAAGTGAGAGTGGAACGAGATTTTGATAACCGCGCAAAATGGGAATATCCCAGGCAGTTAATTCGAAACATGGAGGAAATGCTGACCAAAGTGAGATGTTCTAAGCTAGGGTTTTAGATCTCAAACTGAATATCGGTAGACCAAAAAGGATTTGCAAAAACCTCAAAAACATAAGTTCGATCTATTCCATATCTGCCATTGTGAAAACGAATTTTTGGGAATGGGCCTTTTTAGATGTTGGGGAAGTACCGAACAATTCTACGTCAGATATTAAGGTTTTGAAGTAATATATAGAGCACTTCAAATTTTAATCAAGCCAAGATAACATTAGACTGTTATCATTTTTGTATTTATTATTGGTGATAGACATAAAAACTGTCAGTGGTTAAACATTTTAAGAATGATTCGTATCTCATTGATTTATAGTTGTGTAATTTATGGATTTAAGTTTTATGTTATTCCATTTATATGTAATTCTATAGAAAAATGCAAAGAAAATCTTAAAATGACCTCAATTGTTGAACAGTAAAGGAAGTTCGCTTTTCAGAAATATACAAAATATTAGAACATGTATAGTTAATATAAATAGCAAATACGGGTAAAAAGATAGAACAAAAATATCATACATATCGTATTAGCTTAGACTTAGACAGACGTCGTCCGTTCAGTATAATTAACTGTCTCATTTCATCTCGAATTCAAAAAGAAATTGACAATATCAAGAGTGATTATCAAGACGTAACCAAATGTTCTTACTTTTGTTGGAAAAAAGGAACTATCTGAACCTTGTAGACATTTCTAGGATTCTTTTACCCTTTCTGTATGTAAATTTTTTTGGGATTTATGATTTTTTTTCATGTTGTGTTTTAGGGTTTTCTGGAATTCGTGGAGTTTGTACTTTTCATAATTGTGAGACTCGTTTGTGGGGATTGTATAATGTTCTTTGGATTTTTTTATCTCCAATCTTATATGATTTCGATGTTGTATTTCTAGGCCTTTATGAAATTTGTTATGTTTTGGTGTTGTTGTCTAAGCTTTGGAGTTTGCGGAGTATGTTTAAGATTTTCTGGGCTCATTGATGTTCCATTACGCCTTTCTGATTTTCTGGGCTCATTGATGTTCCATTACGCCTTGCTGTGATTTTGCTATTATCTTTTTGAGATTTTTATGAGTATTTCTAGATTTCAGTGGATTGTCAAAGGTTCTACTAATTTTAAATCTTATTTTTAGTGTCTTTGGGAGTGATTGTCTATGTTTTATGTTGTTTTCTAGGTTTCTGGGGGATTTTCAGAATATGGTGTAGTTTTGGTAAGCTTGTTCTAGGGTATGTAAATTTTTCTTAGTTTTCCGAGGTTTTTGGGGATTAGAGAATTTTTAAATTCCAATCAATTGTTGGAGAGATAATCTAGGTTTTGTGGTAGTTTTATTAGATTTTTGTGAAGGTTTTTATGCTACAGTGGGTTATCTATCGTAGTTGCTGTTGATTGTTTATCCTAATTTTCTGTATTGTGTGTTCTTATTTCTGTGGTTATGTTTTAGGCTGTGTTTTTGTGTACAAAACCTTAAAAATAACTTATTAAAGCTTACAAAAAGCTCCGCAAAATTCTGGGAAATCTTCCAAAAACCTAGAAAATTACACAGAAGCTCAGGAAAACCTACAAACACATAAGAAACTGACAATCAAGGAAAAATCAGTAGAACCTCGAACCGCAAGCCTAGAAATCCTCACAAGCACTCAAACTCATAAAAAACCTAGAATACCTCAAAAAGAGCCTAATCAAATGTAAAATATTCCATTAAACGCGGAACACAGTAACAAATCTCAAAACATAACATAATATAGTGTGCAAACACCCCATAATATCCCTAGGAAATATCGTGGTTTTTCATTATATTGTAGAGATACTCTGGGTTTTTAGAGTGATTTTATAAAATCATTGATTTTTGTGATGATTTTTATTTGTTATTACTTAATTCTCTGTTTTTTTGTATCCTTCTGTCAGGATTTTTGAGATTTCTACGATTTCCGTAAGCTTCCGTGGAGTATTCCTTAGTTGTATACAGTTTTTTTTGAGAAACTTAATTCCCGTAGTTTTGACAAGAATCTTTATCGAGATTGACAATTTTATCTCGCCGTAACAAATCCAAAACACACAGTTCCAGACAAGACCTGTTTCGTATTTTTTGCCCCGTCTAGTGTCGAACGCATCAGAAGATCGTTTGCAGATGAAACTGTGCCTCGCTGAAGATGTCTTAAGTAAAGAAACGGATTGGCGCATATTATTTGAGTTTATTATTCTTAGATGTTGAGTTTCTAAAAATTAAAACAAACCGTTCAGCGTGGAAATTATACGTACATGTGTACCTAAAACGTTGTGTAATTTCTATATAAGGATATCTCGCAGGGTTCTCTAACAGAAAATTAGATTTGTATTTTTAGTTTTTGTCGTTTAAAACCATTGTTTGAGCTTAAAATCAATGAAATTCCTGCTTGTTCTGGTTCCGGGTCCTTCGAAAAAATCTAAAATGTGGCCACGTTTCGTGTAGCCAGAGAACGTAAGATGGCCCTGACAGTGGAACAGAGCGCCAGGTAAATGTATTGGAATGTATGGGGGGGACAAGGTAACAACCTGTTGTGACGTCACAGCTGCCATTAGCAACCTCTCCTCGCCGAAGAGCAACATTAGTGCTAGTGGCCGACCGACTCCGAGTCAAGCGTTTACTAGTTTAGTGCTACTTTCATTTGTACTGGGCCTACTTACATATTTTAGCACCACGTGCTCTTGAACTCACCGGGTGTAAATAATTCGGATAAATTTATAAACCCTACCTCGAAACATTTTAGGGGATTCGATAATTTTCTACACCTACCAGACGTCGTGTGGGAGTATCTTCGGGGTTTCGTAGACTGTTGTTCCTGCTATCTTTTGTAAATAATCGGAAATTCTTGACTTTTGGAACATACTTACGATACGTTTTGTAAATAATCCTATGTGTGCTCGTGCGTTTCATGCGAGAAGTGGCTGACTGACTTATCGCCGAGGACTCTAAAACTAGTACGGACTTACCCAACTAAGAGATTTCAACGCCGGTTCGAGCGGTAAACCGGAATTCTTCGAGTGCACCCTCCGTACAGTGTGATGTGTTTTGGATCGGAAATAGCCTATTGTGTATTGTGACTTATGCTCAATGCGAGATGAAGCGTAGATGGTCTGGCCTCCAGGCCGTAAGAGTGACACCAGAAGAAAGCAGCTCGGAGGTGACGTCTTCCTCGGCGGTGCTTGTGATGAGCCCAGCAAACTCTTTGGCGTCCACTGACATCGGTGATGTTGACTTAGAGTTCTGGGACCTGGACTTGAACGCCCAAAATCATGCGCGTAATTTGACTATTGTGCAGAACTGCTTTGGACTGCCCGGCCAAACTGTTATTGCAAATACCCATCACATCAAATCTGAAACTAGCCCCATGTCAGGTAGGATCAAGTTGGTTAAAGTATCAGCCAAACAAGGCGCCGATTTTGCGGCTGGTTTAGAACTTTTGTTGTAGGTGTTTTAGAAAGCCAATGGTGTTAAGTTCTTCTCCAGACAGTGTTGCTAAGTTCACTCGTAATTCGAATCTTCCGAAAGGCTAGGGAGAGCATCTCCTAATTTACGTTCGCATCCATACAACACACAAAAACAATTATCTGAGGCTCTATTTCAAAATTATAAAGTTGGCACAAGAAATGGGCAGAATATAATTTTGTTATGGGTTCAAAGTTTATGTGAAAACAATTGTTTTTTGGCGTAATGATCAATGTTATTATTACGATGTGGATTAATGTGTTTTTAATACCTTTTTTTCCCGGCTGGTTGTATAAAAGTATAATTTGCAGCATACTAAATTAATAGATAGTGTTGGTCGGTAGCAGCCAAGTCATAAATAAAAAAATTTAGTGGATTCTGGTTTATAAGTAAATAACTGATAAAAATCATAATTACTTTGTAATATTGATATTTTTTAGATCTTTGACTAACTAAATGTTGTTACAAATGTTTTCTGAATTGTCAGATAATTTCATTACACCTTGTAAAACATGGTCCCGATTTGTAGGCACTTGTTGAATTGCCGTAATATTATGAAAAACTTTTGATGTAAAACTTACAAATCAATATTTTTTTCTAATTTCATATAATGTTGTATCTCCTAGTCATTATAAGAGAATCACAAAATTAGTAAATCATCTCAAAACAATTTAAAAAAAATTAATATTTGTAGTGTCATTTTATTGAGGCCTAATAGTTATTCAAATTAAGTATTAATATTTTTGTGATTTAAGCCAGTTCCGTTACATGTATAGAAGATTGGCTCTAATTGTAGGACACTTTGTGTATTTTGTTGAAGATTGTGCAATAGTTCTCTTCTGTTCACCGTCAGAAATCTGTGTTTACGCATTGCTTTTATCCTGAAAATCCTTATGCCCTTCATGTTTATTATGCGATCGTAAACAAATTATCTGATACGAAATAAAAAATATGCGCTTCAAAGACGGGATAAAAATAGCCTTTTGCGTTTTTTGAATGCAAACGCTTAAATTTTAACATGAGCAACTACTCGGCGGCGCCGCATATTTTATAAGGTGTATCAACATTTTTATTAGGTTGTTGTTGTCAACCTGTCCTGCACAAAAGTGTAAATTCCATACATCATGTAATTTATATTACTAGATTTCTGAATATGTGATGGGCTTTTTGTGTTATTTTTGCTTTTTGCGTTTCTTCTCTACTATGTTAGTTAATCGAATTTTTTATACAATTATCAAATCCAGAAACAACACACGTCTTGACTTTTATTATCTTTGGCCTACGTTAAACACACAAACGCAATTATCCTGGAATTAGGACAGTATCGTGGCTAATGGTAATAAGCAAACTTGATTAACGTGCTAATTCTCACAGGTACTGACTAGTCCTTTACCTTTGTAACTTTACGTGATAACACATCACTAACATAGACCCCATTTTTACTAAGTGAAATTAATATTATATTCCATTTTCTATAACTAAATAGAAAATTCCAGGGACAAACGTAGATAATGAATTACAAAGATACGCAGTTTGGAACAACTAAATTATTTTCTTCCTAAGAAGGAATCTTCTATTTTACACTTGATCTAACAAAAGATTGAGCGTAGAAGAACTTATTAAACTCGTCCGTATGAATTTTAGTTTCGTATAATAAACACTTAAACCTGGTAGCTTTTTTTTTTATTATCCCTCGTTACGTTTATGGCAAGTAGTTTAATTTGTAGCAAAAGTGTTGCTCCAAGCAAAACTGAGTAGTTTTTGCCGCAGTTTACTTAGCCAAGGCTTCGTTAGTCGGCGACGAGCAAACAGACATCCCGTTGTTCTTAGAAAACCAGCAAAATATTTAATATTCATATAGTGTTAAGTACAGAATAACCGTAAATGAACTTTTAAATATAAACGGCGTAGCTCTACCGGAGTCGAAACAATAAGTACCACAAGCCGGCAACTGCAAGACCTCTGAAAACATTTTTAGAGGGAAATTAGTAATAATTAATGAGCAAGTCGTACCACTCTCCGGAAAAAATTGCAGAATGTGTTTCTGGGAATTTAAGCAACAAATTATTATTTTGTAATGAGCTTGGTGTAAACCGTGCTTCCGTTTTCTCGGGAGCAAATTATCCGGTGACGAATCATCCGGTTTAGAACGCCATTCCGATGTTTTGACATATTTGTGTCAATTCTGGCAAATTTATAATGAATCTTCAACCAATCATGCGTAAAATTATGAGAATATTAAACCCCTATGCGGTAAAAGTACTAATGACAGTACTGAAATGTCCAGAACCGGACTAAGCAATCAATTCGGTGTAGAAAAGCTTTTCTGGAAAGTAAGTCAATGTACTTCGCTTTCTTCTTCCTCTTCTTCATTTTCCACTTGTTTCCATGTTTCTTTCTCTTCTCTTTTGTATCTTAGTCTTCTCCTTTTTCTTGTCTTACAATTAGTCTTCCTCTTATCCCTCCTCTTCTTCATCTTCCTCTTTTTAAAGACTAGAAATATGTTAGTTACCTACTTTTGCATTGATTTTATAATTATCAGGTCAGGGCATTTTCTTTAATTGCCATAATTGCATAATATTTATGTTTCTTGCGGATTGGAAAATGCAATTCAGTAGTTAATTCATCGTAAGAAACCCAGTCATTCGCTTTTCACCGAGAAAGTGCTATTCTCGGTTCTTGTGCAATCTTGCTCTTGACTGGAAAGTGACACCAATAGTTTTAAGTAGGACGTAGCGTTTGCTCTGACGCTGCGATCTTATACAAGGTTAATCCGTGCTGCTTCTAGAATTATTATTGCATTGAGAACAACAGCACGTAATCGCTTAAAAATAGTGAAGCAATGCAGGTGCTTTTCAGGAAAATTCGCTTGTCCTACTTTGGAAGCCGAGTTGCAATTCGTAAACAAGAATGTTTTGTAAGAAGCAGTGGCGTACTAAATTTAAATATGTTTTGAATGTTTAGAGAAGGAATAGTTGCTGCTAGTGCTCACGAGGTGGCGTTGTTTTTAGCATGTGCTCAAACCATATTGAAAATTAAGGATCACACGACTGTATTTTAAAATAGTTCAGTTTAACAACTAAAACATATAAATTAGCACAATTGATGCTAAACGTGAGTCCATGTAACTGAATATTGTTTTGTTTGTATTAATAGAAACTTCTAAAGTTTTCCGTACATTGCATTTGGTAAACAAAAACTTACCTTTAAATTAATAATAACCAAGCTACAGCTGTTCCAAACAGAATTTTAAAGGTTTCTTACGGTTAGTATAAATTAAGAAGTATTTCTACCTGAATTCGTATGTTATATTCGATTTCCTCCTAAAGCTATGCTTTTACATAATAATACCTTTTACCTTTATAAAAATAATTTTCTCGCAATTATTTTTAACAAGGTTTTTTTTTAGATTTATTGTAAGAATTTTCTTTTTTGAGTCACAAAGTAATTTTCAAAATAAGTTTTTGTAAGATTTAATTTGTGAAAATATTTTTTTAATAAAAATTAGTTAACAATGTAACAATATTTTCAAAAAATAGTTGTTTTTCAAAAAATATATATTAATTTTTACTGTATTCCGACGCTTAATTAATACATATATCATCATTTAAACAACAACAATATATTGTGTTTGATGTGGTCATTGGCGCATCTCTCTTTAATTAAAAAATATAAATAGTGGAATCGGCTTTTTCTAACTTAGATATACCTCCAGCGTTTGAAGCAACTGATAATATTATATTATCCCCATAATATGGTGACCTAACTCAAAACCTTGCTAAGTTACCTTAGTGGCTAACTAGGAAAGGAAGAAGTTACTTTTAAATATAATAAAGAAACACACAAAAACTAGCAATTTGTTGTAGTTTAATATTACATAAACTAAGGAGATTGTAGCCCTCACTGTAAACCATAATTTATAATTGCATGGAATAATACTGGGAATACTGTATTGTAGTAGAGATATCCAAACAACCTATCATATCTTGATCGTTTTGGTTATTACGTTACGGTTTCAGAAATAATATACGGCACTACGTATGCAGCCCTCCTAATCATCATCATCATCAACAAAAAGTCCAATCACCACTACTTATTATTTTTATGGAAGTATGTATATATGCGCAACTCAAGCTATTACATTAATATAGTGGCTGCTTTACAACTCCATTGGTCATCTGTCCCATCCTATATGCCATTCATTTTTATTTTGCTATGCCATCATTCAAATGTCTTCTTTCCATGGCTTTTGCTATTCCATCCTTCCATCTTGTTCTTGGCCTTCCCCGTCTTTTCCTGTTAGGGATCCAGTTCCAAAGTTAATTCAGTAATCTCTCTTCCGGCATTCTTTTCATACTGCCCATACCAGGATACTTGTCTCTTTTCTATAGTGTCTGTTAATGGTGTTTCTACGTTCAGTTTGTCGCTTCTATTTCTGTCGAGTACTGTCGCACTACAACATCTTCTAGAATAACTGATTTCCACTGCGTTTATTTTTCTTCTACAAAAATTGTTAATAGTCCATATATCTGAGCCGTACATATCGCCTATGTAAGTGATTTAATAAAGTGACTTATCGGCTATCAAGCTATTAAAGAAATGTAAAATGTGGATAGTAACATGTTTGAGTAAGAACTTATTAAAATTTAACAATTTTTTGTTTTCTAACAAAGAGAAAAGTGTTGTCGCTATTATTGGCGTATTCAAAACAGCTTTTTTTAGAATCATCACATCTGTTAATTATAAGAGAAGCTATATCCTATCCTGTCCTACTTGTCTATTCCTTCAAGTATACATATATGTCTCAGGAAAACCGTATAAAACCACGCAAATGTAAATCTTAAACAACAAGCTTCAGAACTGAATAAAGATTGAGGTTAAATACGCACAACGACATTTATTTAATTGGATGGATGTGTGTAAATTGAGTAGGCTTTAATGCCAACCTATTTTTGAAGAAATATAACATTGACAAAGAATTTATTAAAAAATAAAAATAATATGATCAAGAATTTAAACAGCCTGTTGTTGTTTATACGTTTGTTGACATGATAACATTTTTTTCTTATTAATACATGTTAATAAATAGCTGTTTTAAAGTTTAATGGAAACATGTTTATTATTATATTATACTTTTTTTATGGAAAACACACGGTAATTATTGTTTTCTGGGGTTTGTATTGCAAATCTCTAACGATGGCGTATGTTGGTTGTTTGGATATGCTTACTATACTACTATAGAATCTATCCAAAAGTATTGTGTTTAAATATATCGCATTGCAAACATCAATGCATGTCATAAAGTTGGTTGTTTAAATGTCGTTACTATATAACCATAGAGTTTGATTCCCAAAAAAAAAAATGAAATGTTTCATTGTTTTGCATTACAAATCTCTAACGATGACATAATTAGTTGTTTAAATGCCTTTTTTATACAACCACAGAACTTGATCTCCAAAAGAATGAAATGTTTTATTGTTTTGTATTACAAATCACTAACGATGACATAGTTGGTTGTTTAAATGCCTTTATTATACAACCATAGAATTTGATCTCAAAAAAAGTAAATGTTTCATTGTTTTGCATTAAAAAGCTCTAACGATGCCATAGTTCGTCGTTTAAATGCGTTTGTTATATAACCATAGAACTTGATCTCCAAAAGAATGAAATGTTTCATTGTTTTGCATTACAAATCTCTAACGATGACAGTTGGTTATTTAAATGCCTTTATTATACAACCACAGAATTTGATCTCAAAAAAAGTAAATGTTCCGTTGTTTTGCATTAAAAAGCTCTAACGATGACATAGTTCGTCGTTTAAATGCGTTTGTTATATAACCACAGAACTTGATCTCCAAAAGAATGAAATGTTTTATTGTTTTGTATTACAAATCACTAACGATGACATAGTTGGTTGTTTAAATGCCTTTATTATACAACCACAGAACTTGATCTCCAAAAGAATGAAATGTTTTATTGTTTTGTATTACAAATCACTAACGATGACATAGTTGGTTGTTTAAATGCCTTTATTATACAACCATAGAATTTGATCTCAAAAAAAGTAAATGTTTCATTGTTTTGCATTAAAAAGCTCTAACGATGCCATAGTTCGTCGTTTAAATGCGTTTGTTATATAACCATAGAACTTGATCTCCAAAAGAATGAAATGTTTCATTGTTTTGCATTACAAATCTCTAACGATGACAGTTGGTTATTTAAATGCCTTTATTATACAACCACAGAATTTGATCTCAAAAAAAGTAAATGTTCCATTGTTTTGCATTAAAAAGTTCTAACGATGTCATAGTTCGCCGTTTAAATGCGTTAGTTATATAACCACACAACTTGATCTCCAAAAGAATTAAATGTTTCATTGTTTTGCATTACAAATCTCTAACGATGACAGTTGGTTATTTAAATGCCTTTATTATACAACCACAGAATTTGATCTCAAAAAAAGTAAATGTTCCGTTGTTTTGCATTAAAAAGCTCTAACGATGACATAGTTCGTCGTTTAAATGCGTTTGTTATATAACCACAGAACTTGATCTCCAAAAGAATGAAATGTTTCATTGTTTTGCATTACAAATCTCTAACGATGACGGTTGGTTATTTAAATGCCTTTATTATACAACCACAGAATTTGATCTCAAAAAAAGTAAATGTTCCATTGTTTTGCATTAAAAAGTTCTAACGATGTCATAGTTCGCCGTTTAATGCGTTTGTTATATAACCACAGAACTTGATCTCCAAAAGAATGAAATGTTTCATTGTTTTGCATTACAAATCTCTAACGATGACGGTTGGTTATTTAAATGCCTTTATTATACAACCACAGAATTTGATCTCAAAAAAAGTAAATGTTCCATTGTTTTGCATTAAAAAGTTCTAACGATGTCATAGTTCGCCGTTTAAATGCGTTAGTTATATAACCACACAACTTGATCTCCAAAAGAATGAAATGTTTCATTGTTTTGCATTACAAATCTCTAACGATGACAGTTGGTTATTTAAATGCCTTTATTATACAACCACAGAATTTGATCTCAAAAAAAGTAAATGTTCCGTTGTTTTGCATTAAAAAGCTCTAACGATGCCATAGTTCGTCGTTTAAATGCGTTTGTTATATAACCACAGAACTTGATCTCCAAAAGAATGAAATGTTTCATTGTTTTGCATTACAAATCTCTAACGATGACGGTTGGTTATTTAAATGCCTTTATTATACAACCACAGAATTTGATCTCAAAAAAAGTAAATGTTCCATTGTTTTGCATTAAAAAGCTCTAACGATGCGATAGTTCGTCGTTTAAATGCGTTTGTTATATAACCACAGAACTTGATCTCCAAAAGAAGGAAATGTTTTATGTTTTGCATTACAAATCTCTAACGATGACATGGTTGTTTGAATGCCTTTACTACTACATCAGCAACATTTCAAATTTGTTCTTTTTATTGTTTGAACTTTCCGCTTCGCTTTTTATAATACTTCCAAATATATCGAAATATGTTTGTTAAAATCTCTCCACATTTAAAATCAATAGGTACTTCAAGGATTTCCCTTTTCGTTTCAGTTTTCACACCCAGAGTTGAAGTGTGATAGCATTGTTAAGTAAAGGTGTATGGCTTTATATTGTAAATATTTACTTAAAATTACGTTAAAAGCGTTCACTGTATTTGTAGTAGAGATGATAATGCTGATGACCACAAAAATTGCCATCAAGCCTACTTTTACATTGCATACGTGCACAGTAGTTGATACTACCGTGCATGATGCATTCCTGGAACTCCTCCACGTGTTTCTCTTGTAAGCTGAGCTTGTCAATACAACTTGGAGGCTTTAATGAGATTTAAATAGATACATTTTCCAAGCAAGTACGGTATGTTACAGTTTAATTATCAAAGATTTCTTGAACGGGTAATCGAACTAGGTATTTCCTCCCAGCGCAAATCATCTAAATTCTAAAGGAACCTTGGAAAGTAAAATAAACTTGTAAATAATACACGAATGAAAACGTGTACACATTACACACCGACGTGAACTCGTCCTGAAATTGAAAACACGCGGCATAAAAAGGAGAGTGACGCAATAGTAGTTGTTATGTTTTAGAGGCCAGTGTTACTAATTTGGTTCAATAAACTTCATTTGCTTGTTAATGAATAATTTTAGCACGTCTGCTATAATTGCAGGCAAATGTGTACATGGTGTCTGATGGAACCAACGAAACTGGTTGGCAACTTTTCCTTATGACACACTTACAGTCTTCCATAAAAGGTACGCATTCACCTCACGCTGAATTATCACTTGAAGAGTTTCGGCATGAGCCCGGGGGCGCGTTTAAGGAAATTCCCAAATCCCTATGATTCTTTAAAGGGATTTTTTACACTGTTACCAAGGCGATAATAAAATGCGTAATGGATATTTATAGTTGACTAATTTTGCCTAACATTGTAATGTTGTGTAATATTTGAAAAATTTTACCTTGTTTCAAAAGCATTTAGCTATCATTATCATTGCTGCTACACGATATCCTCGTGCGTGCCACCTCGATTCGTTCGGAACGACGCAGTGTTCTATTAAAATTTCAAATGCCCAACATTATATTAGCATATGAGGGTTCTAATTGCTTATAATGCAGATGGTATTTAGTCCAACGGGCCTAGACAAGGGCAAATAGGTCAGAGGGGATTCGTAAATTTAGAATTTCAGGGTTACAGGAACAACAGCTGTCCTCTTTCCCAGATTTCAAGCAGGTGCAAGTTTAAATAACTTTTATAGCACTTAAATTGCTAAATAAAAACTCGCAAGGTTGGCTTCCAATAAAGCCGATTGCTCAGCATGGCTTTTATTTGATAGATATCCAATTATTGTTTATTAGGAGGTTTGATTTCGGTTCGGTACGGTGGCTATATCGAGCGGCATTTGAACGGAATTTTTTATTTATAAACGAGCCAGGTGTAGCTTAATTGAGCAAATGATACTTTTTCTAACGATTGCAATGGAGGTATTTGTAGAGAAAAAGCAACAAGATTTAAATAGTTTGAGCCAAACATCTGCCGGATTTCCAGTAGCTAAATTAGGTGGACAAAAAAATCGATTGTAATCAAATTGTATTGAATTTCGACCACCAATTAAGTCTATAGTACAGTAACTACCAGAATATTTCAGTACTTATCGTAAAACATTGCTTGAAAGTCTGTATATAACAGGATATATGGTCACTTAAACCTACAGTAGAATAATATAATGTGATTGCTGCTAGAAAGCCATGTCGATTATTATATCAATCTTATTTATTAGTTGGGAAAATAAAATGACTTAATCATTAAACGACTGCCTGCTTCCTTCTTAACACTTTCTGTCAGTTTATTTAGATCTTAATCGAACGCAACGCTGATAACTTTCGAAAGGTCAGATCCATTAAAGTGTCGGAATCGATTAAACATACATCGGAAAGTTCAAATAAACAATAACTAGAGAAAACGGTAGTTATTTCTAGTACATCATTAATCCGGATAGACTTTTAACATCAGAAGTCATTTACAAAGTTTCTAAAACACATTAACTGTATGAACAATAAAATTTGTTATTCACAAGCGCCCTGGACAAAACTTCACACGACTAAAGGTTCCCTGACAGAATGTCGCTAGAACATACGTTTTCATAAACTTAAAACTTGTAAAACATAATTTTGTACAAATGAAAGGGGGGTCAGATGAATGGTCCAGGACATTCTCTCCCTAGTGGAGAAGTCTACATAAATTTACATTTAGAATGTATATTTAAAAAATGCATTATCTGTCACAAATACCCAAATTAAAGGGCACCAGACAAAAGGGGACACACAAAAGTCACCGGAGTAAAGGGCCCCAGACGGAGGAGTCCCTGAACAAAACTATAAAATTAAATTTAAATTAATTAATAAATCTTCCCCTAAGTTATCCGTCACCGATTTCCATACAAAACAGCTCGGATGAAAGTCGCTATACTCTGGGGCTTCGAACGGAATATCGGAGTCGTAATGTTCCTAAACAAAGAGTCTTCATAAAATTAACTTTAAACTGTACAGTAAACAATAATCTCAAACTAAAAGTCTTCATGAATTAAAATTACACAGTTATTAAAAGTATTAAAATACGGTAAAGGGCCCCACAAAAGATCTCGGATGTATTTTGTTGCACTAAAGGGCCCCCGAAAGAGAACCTACGGGAATCCGTAAATTCCTGAACATAGATGCTTCATTTTCAATTAACTTTCTCATAAATAAAAAATGGAATCCAAACAAAATTTTGTATGACATAAAAGTTATATATTTACCAAGTGTATGGAAATAAATGAAAGGGTCCGGAACAAAAGGTCGGAGTATATCCCTAAATTACCTTTAGCACCAGAACATAAATCTACATAATTTAAAATTACAACGTATTAAAAAAATCTAAGTAACCTATCACCTCTTCCCAAAAGGGTTTGGTTAACATTACCATCCTAAATAGGCCCTTGAGACAATATTTCTGTGTCGTAAAGTCGGTGAACGAAGTGTATCTCTATAAATGGAATTTAAACTATCTTCTGCTCCCAGTGCTGTATCTCTTACGAAACGTAGAGATGTTCTCTCTCTTTAAACTATAAATTATAAAATATAACTTCTAATAAGATATCTGTCACCCATTCTTCAACTGTAGACCCTTAGCCAATTAGTCTAGACAAATTACAGTCTGCACTAAAGGGTCCTTTCTGTGGATGTTCTATAATTCCAGATTAAATTGGAAATTCAAAAAATTATGTAATCTTGAATACATTATCTATATCATACCTATATTTCCAAACTAGAATATCCAGGACAAGTCATTGGTGTAAAGGGCACCGGACAGAATAGCCCCTGGTCATAAAGTGCCTTGACGAATTATCTATAATTTAAACTTTAAAATGTGGCTTAGAATTTGCCTATCATCACCTATTCCTAAACGTATAGACAAAAGTGTTTAGAGCAACGAGACCACGGCAGCTATCCCTTGGATCCTTGATTATAAACTCCTTGGAGGGTATGTCTTCATACATTAAAAAAACCTTAATAAGTTATGTTTATCGAATTTCTAACTAAAGGATCCCAAAGACAAAATACTATGGGTTAAAGTATCCCGAACAGAGTATCTGGACGAAATATTACTAGAAATTAAATTCCATTTTAGACATTAAAAAATAAACTTGTGTCCATTGAAAGAGTCTCAGATTGCAGGGCTGGATCCCGAACCGAATATCTATATGTGAACTAAAGGTCCCCAGACTATAGTGACGGACAAAAGTCACGGTATGTAAAGGGTCCCGCACAAAATACCTCCTAACTAAAAGGTGGTAGGTCTCTATAACTTGTAGTCATATACAAATAAATAAAAATCTGCAATACGTTATCTATCGCCTTATTAAAGCCGTAAACATATGTTTTCACGCGTTAAGGACTTTGGGTAAAACATTTTCATAACATAACTTTGGGTTATAAAGCCCTTAAGCAAAATGTTGTAATAAAGTAAGTTTAATATTTTTTTTTAAATGTCGCCCAGTCAAAAGAGTTTCTATAAAATTAGATGTTTAGTCTATACTTATGTTTGAAAAATTAATGGTCAGCAAGTTCTTTAACGCCAATTGCTAGATGAAAGGTCTCAAAAAGAATGAAAATCCAGATAAATCACTCTGTATATGATATCTTCATACAAAAGCACTAGCCAGAATTGTTCAAGATAAATCACCAAAAACAACTACAAGAAACGGTTGATAATTTGATATTGCCTTAACAATTAGCTGCGCGTAGACAATCGAACAAAATGTATTGATTTTTTATTTATTTTTATTATACATTAATATTTTATTTGTTTATTATGATTAATCAATACGTATTGATGATCGAAAGATCAAGTCGTTGAAACATTGATTTTTTGATTCTCATTTTTCATATATTTCTCAATTCATGAATTAACGAAATACGAGGCAGCATATCGAAAAGAAAATTATGGAGTTTTAAGAATAAAGTCAATTATGTTTCCCTTGAAAAATCAATTTATCCAGAGGCCTTTTGTCCAAAGACTTCTATCCTTAGGTCTTCTTGCCCGAAGTCTTTCATGTCCTTTAGTCTGCAGTTACCCGACCGTATTGACAATTTACCCCCTTTAACTTCATAAAACATTATATTTACTTCTTTGTAAAATATTTGTTTACCATCGGTCAAATTCTACTGCTACATCTTAATGCCGACGCTGTGGATAACTTCAAAATTGATCGCAAACAATTAATCGACTAGTGTTCCAGAAGCTCCGTCTTTGCTCATTCTTCCGTAACAATACCTCCATTGGGTTCCTAAGCAAGACGTGCTTGGCCAACGTAAACAAGCAGGCGAAAGGGTTAGGGCAGTCGGACTAATAAAATGGTGAGCTAACATTTGCCCTAGTGCTAGTTCACCTGCCTCGGCAGAGGTCGCGCAATGTCATGGTCAGGGTCAACCAGATCGACATCTGCAATATGCAACTGCACCTCTATTACGTTCTACAAATCTTAACTATAGCCTGCGAAAGTGCAGCGGCATCACGAAGGCGCGGCGTCGTTAACTGCCATGCACTTCAAAGGGACTTAGCGACTGAAAATCAACAAAGGCCCTTTTGTGTTTTACGTCGCCAAAAGAAAACTTCGAATTTGCAAGCTGTTTTCCAACAGTAATAGGCAGGGCCACGTCCGGTTTTCTTGATATCTCCATAAAGAAGATGCCCATTTAGCAATTTAACGGGCAATTTTCAAATGCCCAAGAGATAACAATAATGATTGTATTTTCGGCTTGCAAAGGGAATCGCCGCAGGAGCGCTAATTCTATAATGACGGGTTCTACAAGCATGCCAACAAAAATTTGCGGAAATTCGCGATGAAATCGGGCGTCATCCGGCGCCGAGGAAACAGACCAGCTAATAGAATGCAGCAGATGCACTGCGACCACCTGTCGTCATTGCATAACTAACCTTGAGAAGTGCAAAAAGCGAAAACAAATCGGATTTCATTACCAAAGCAGATGGCAAGCATGACCGCCGCTGGATTAACACACGAAAAAATGTGCATACTGAAATCCGCTCGAAAATAGCAGCTTATGACGCTGCCATCCTTTTAAATATACAGATGAACCTGTTCAGGTGATTGCTGATTGGAAAGTAAAAGATTTTTACAATTCTAAACATAACATTGTGTGGTATTCTCATTTGGTATCATTTCAGAGAGAACCTCATACAAACGTATTCAATTCGTATTCACAATCAGTTTCAAGGTCCAGTTTTTGTAAAATTTTAAACTCTATTTTATTGAGGGCTTCACAATTAAGAAATAACGAAAGGGCACTCTCCAAATTTATAACAATTCAAACTTGGTCTATTATCCAGAGAATATAATTTGGTTGGTCGAAATAAACTCCAAATCTCCAAAACTTTTGATTAGTTTGTGTAATCCAAAATTTCTCGCTTCACTACTGTACCAGTGGCGCACCCAGAAGTATTTATTGGTAGGAGTGGTACTGCAACTGAATCTTAAGTTCATCCGGATACTTGAAAAAAGCAAACAAAGAGAAGTAATTTGATAACTCATTTTTCTTCATTTGTAGGTGTGGAGAATGCAAATTGGCCAACTTGCTTCCTGTGATTTGCAAGTTTGCTTGTTTATGAGAAATGGATTGGATAACATTAAGATAAATAAGAAATGTGGTTAGCTTGTTGTTTCCAGTTTCCAATATTGTTTAAAATGTTAATGTCGTGAAGGTTGTTTGGGGGTTACATTTTTTGTAGCCAATATAAAAGGAGAAAATAAAAAAGTATTTGTATTTATAAAAATAGAATTCTTGATTACCATATCGTACGGGATTCCAAAATGGAATTATAGACGAAAACTTTGGAAAACCTGTGCCAAAGATGAGAATTTTCAGAGTGTTTAGAAAATACGTTTTCCTACAGAAATTGCAAAATTCCAAATAGAAAGAAATACAGGATTTTTGAATATTTGTACTTTCTTGATTTTTTGTATCTCTGAGCTTCTGTGGCGGTTTCTAGTTTTCTTTGGTTATTTTATGCGCTTTTGCGTTGTTTTCTAGGTTTTTATGGAGCTCACCAAGTGTTAGTCTCGGAGTTTTTCTTGGTTTTCAGGAGTTTCTGGGAGTTTATTGGCTTCATGTGGTTTTTGTAAGTCTATTGGAGTCTCGATGGAACCTTCTGGGTTTTTTGTTGAGCTGGAGCGGAGTTTATCTGCCGTTTACTAGGTATCGTGGGCTTTTCTCGGCGTTGGTCTTGGTTTTTGTTGGAATTTATGAGTTTCCAAGGAGCTGTTATTGGTTTCATTATTTTCGTGGAAACTTCTATGGTTTTTCTTTTGGAATTAATGTAGGGACTAATGGGATTCTGATGAGTTTTTTTAATTTAATTTTTACATTTTTAGGGTGTTTACTCTGTTACTCGAGTTTTCCATAAGTTTTAGTAACAATTTAAAAATTTTTATACAGGTTTTATAGAGTTTGGGTTTGCATTGAGTCTTTTTAATTTATATGGGGTTTTTCGATAACTGTGGGCGTTGCTTGTGCTCTTTAAGTTTTTTTTTGCTGTTATATAGAAACCCTGTGTATTAATTTGAAGTTTTTTAAGTAAGTTTTTTTGTGTCCGTATATAGAATTTTCCATTATATTAAATTTTGAAACCTTGCAGGGTTTTTATATCTTACTTTTTTCATTGTGAATTGTCTTGTCTCACAAGATACGATTTCAACAGTTTCTATAAGTAAGTACGTTTTATTTTCTATTGCAACAAAACAAAAATGTTATATTGGATTGAAGTTGGTTTTTCCTGTAAGTAAATACATTGCAGCTTACAATGTATTTTAACTGAAATGCTCTATTGCAGTAACGTTAGTAAATAGTTCTCAGTAGATAGATTACTTTTGTAGTAACTGATTCCTTCACAGTAACCGTGTGTATATATATAACTTTACAGTATTTAGATGTATACAGGGTGTAAACGGTATGTTTATTTCCCTTGAAATTTAGTAAGTTTTTAGTTAGATCATTTTATTTTTTTTATTTAAGAGGACATTATTTTCGGATTGTTTAATAGTCAAACCAAAGTTGTAATTAGTTTGGAATTATTTTCTACTGCTTTGTAATAAAGATTATGTTTATGTTAAATCATCGCTGTCATGATTTTTAGGAGATATTGCAACACTGCTTTTTGCTACTGTAGCAAATAGATCGTGAAAGGATATTTTAGAGGTGCTTCTTCGAGCTTTACCAAGTAAAATTTTATACTTTCTGAATTATAATGTGTGTATTTTATCCTTTTTGTTATTTTAGTCTATTGTGAACGGTGTAAAATAATAAAATAAAACTGCAAGATTATTTTATTTAAATGACATATTTTGGAGCCCCAAATATGGTTTTGGAATTGGCCTTTTGTTTTGTCAAATAATTATATGCTAGAAAACTTTCTGGGGAGAAACCCAAAACTTTTTTCCAACTGTAATACAATTTAATGTTAACTCCTCGTGTATGAGATTTAGCAACACAGTATTACCGTTGTTACGAAAGAACTGCGAAAGCATAGATAAAATATTTTGCAGATGTACCCCGTTTTAATACTGCTGACAGTTGAAATTTCCTAGCAAGTAGAACATTTAACATCGCCGTTGTGCTACCTACCGGGTTTCTTATCACATAGATAACTGTAATATTAAGGCGGCCTTGAAAAATTGTAGTGATTATTCTTCATACCGAATCCATTCGTTTCGTCCATTTGAAGTGCCTCCATATGCAAACCTACCCATTGCTTAAACAAAGTGTTATTTTTTACATACATTGTGTAATTATTCTATTTTATTGTTGCAGGTGAGTTTGGTCGTATAAGCAAACGACCCATTCAGTTTCATTGGGACGATATTTTATGTAAGTAGTAAATCGCAACTATAGAAGGAAACCACTTTTTAGTTTTCTCTCATTGTAGTTACTATGGAAGTGCACGAATTGACATTTTTTTGTTTTTTATTGTCGGACAAAGATCACTTAGTTCAAGGTGATTTATTAATGGGTTAATGCGAATGGGTAAACTTATACCCAGCTAGCATTGTTGCCGCTCGAATAATTAATCACTTCGATATTTACGTAATTACATAACTAGTTACAATACTTCTTTCCTAATGCGTTCTGCCATCGATAACTCCTCTAATGTCACCTAACTCAAAGTGCTGAATAATTCAAAGATGCAAATGATCACATCTGGATTTAATTTATTGGTTTAGCTTATATCATTATTTCATTATTGGAAATTGCCGTGGGCTTTATAGCCGACTGTGAAATTAATATTTATGCAAGAAATTCATCTTTTGTGTTCCAAAAATACAGCAAAAGCTTCACCGGCAAATAAGGCAAAATATGCAAACACATTGCTTAATTTCATGTGGCGATAAAGCTGTCCCGTTCCTTAAATAATCCTAACCTTGTCAGTTCGTTTTCAAACTCCTCGTCAAATTTACATAATCAAAACACGTCTTGGTGTATGTCATATCAGAAATCAGATTAAGCTAATTTATCAACAATCTTTATGGAAATCAACTTTTAAACAAATATGTATTTGCATTCAAGGAAATGTTAGCTCAAGTGGATATCTGATTGTTTGGTGGCATTGTGGTATGGTTACAATTAAATTACAAAACGACAACCTTGGAAATAGCCAAATAAATATGATTGTTGACGAAATTTTTAATTTAGTTCTTGTACTGATATTCTATTACTACTTCTTCTACTTCTTCTTCTCCGTCAGCTTCTTCTTTCTTCTTATTATTATTCCTTTTCTACGGATTTTTTGACTGTAGTACTTTATATACTACTCCCTTTTTTATCTACATTTATTCTAACCATGTTCTAGTCTCATACTGACCATTAAACTACCCTAAAATGAAATATCACTTAACTGTTTTCGTTGGAAATGTATTCAACTAATCAAGAACTTATTACATTGCGTATCAATTTTTTCTAACTCATATATTTTCAAAATTTTAGTAGATTTTCTCCAGAACTTCGATCAATATATTTGCAACCCTATCCCAAAAGTAAATACCCTTAAGAAAAAATAGCAGCATGCTAATTTGATTTTTTTAAGTAATTATCAGTAAATAGTATGACAAGTAGTCACGGATTTTGAGAAATCAAGCGGTTACAAACGAGGATCACGATAATGATGATGATTACAGTTGTACGAATGCTGGTTTAGGTAATAGGTATTTAAGATTTTTGGATTTATGATTTGTGACCTCTTGGTCGTGAAATTTGTAAAATATAAGTGGCAACTGTACTTATTACTAATGAAAAATGAAAGCAAAATAATGGATAAACACACCCACCACGTCTCAACCTCGCTTTGATCATAAAATTGTATTTACGTGTGTTTAATGATTTCTCTTTGTCGAGCGTACAGAAAGCACAAGTAAAATGGTTTTTCAGTCGGCTGTTAACTTCAAATCAATTTGCTTGTATCCCAAGCACGTGCTTATTAAGCAAACCTTAACGTTTGTTCGTTCGACTTTTCCCCCGTTTCAATGTCGCCCTTTTAGGTTTGCGTCACCAAGAAAGAAATCGTGAAAATACCAAATCAATTCCTGTTTGAATCGCGTTGCTAACACATTCTTTGTGAACTTGAACTCCAATCATTGAACTTGGTAACGTAATTGGGAATAAATGTAACGATGGCTTCACTTTCTACGTGCTAACATTTCTATAAATACATTCCCTGTATGAATACCATCACCGTCTACGCAAAGCCATGTTGTCGATAAATCGTTAGAACATTTACCTACTGATATGGTTGGATAAGCATTCATTAAGCATCACTTACCTATCATTATATGAAAACATATTGGAAGATAGCGCTTAATCTAATGCTTCTCTGCATAATTACATTTGTTAATAATTTAGGAATATTTTACAGTTTACTTCTTCGTTCATTGATTGAAGCCTTGTTTAAGAGCTTATAATCAAAATTTCATTTCCACTTTTAGGAAACAAATAAAACAAACGGATTGCTGTAAATACAACGTGTTGATATATCACTTGCAATCATCAGGTTCATCGGGTTGTCCTTTGACAAGTGGCATCGAGTCCTTCGTTCACAGTTCGATGAGCCACGTGCTTCTGATGAGATTCACCCGTCCGTGAAGGAACAGGACCTTAATTTTCCCCAATTTGTCACGATAATGAGGTGTTACATCTCTACATTCCATATCATTACATTTTTGATTTTATGCCTGCTTTGCACCGCTTTGTTTGTCGTTACGCAAAACTGAAAGAATTTTAATGAACAAAGTTCGTGGCCTTTGTAAAGGCTGCTCATTATTTACTGGGTATATTTTCGCGGCGCCGGCCAAAAAGACTTGCATTGAGGTAAATATAATTTTGTTATAACTTTTTTAATCAACCCTGGCTTACTTATTAGGCTAAACTACCAGCGTGAAGTGTTTAGTTTTAATTACAATTTTTTGACTGCATACGAAGCTAAATTTTTTTGAATAGAAAGGGTTCTGGGAATCATCAATTGCAAACATAATATTGGGTATAATAAAACACAAGTATGACATAATTGCAGAGGCTAGAAATTGAGTAGTTTCCTTTGTTTTCATTAATACAACTATAGTTTCTTGATTACAGTTCACTACCCTTCTTGTTGATAACGCTTTCTGTGTTGCATGATATTTCTACACGGTGATTCACGGTTTATAGGGTCGTTTTTCGTCAACCATTGCATCTGTAAAGACTGCTACTAAATACTCCTAAAGTCCCTCAAATTACATTGGATTGCAATAAATTTCTATTTCAACTTAAGAGAGAGAATCATAAAATACCCGCCTAATAATTTCAAATTCAATATGTAAAATAGCATATAGAATGCATGAAAGTACTTTTTTATTTCTCCCAAACGTTTGGCAGTTAGTTGCCAATGTCATATACCGACCGAGTAACCGGCAATCTATACATGTTGACGTAGACAAAATTCACCATCAGCTTAATTAACCAAGTTTTTTAAATCAAGGCTTAAGATTGTTAATGTATGTTTAAATAACGATTAAGACCATTTGTATTTGGTGTTAATTCGAAATCGAAAATTTATTTTTAATTGTTTGACTGTTAATTACAAAAAGTGTTAATGTTTCTGCTCCACATAACAGTAGACCGTGAATTATTATACAATAATTACTTTACGTCTTGGAGCATTACTTAATATTTACTAGAGCACGAATTTGTTTTAAACATTCACGCAGCACTGGCGGAATTAAGCTTCAACGGATACTGAAGTTAACGAAAGGAAGAGTTCAATACAGTACTATTTTGTAGTAGACGAATTTGTTAAATAACGAACAAAAAATCGTACTTAAGGTGACCCATATCTGAGCTGATTTGCTACTTTCGCTTTATCTTAAAATCGATGTAACAACAAAAATTATTATAATAAGATTATCTCTTTCGTCATTGTCAATATCTTTATAGAAAGAAAGTGTTAGGTAATTTTGCGAAATGTTGATATTTTTTTATGGAAAATTGATATAATTTCCTAGATCAAAAACTATTTATCAACAGTCAAAAGTATCTGATCATCGATGACGTATTTCCGGTTTATAAAGTAACCGAAACAAAAAAAAATAGTACACTTTGTTATGTAAATTCCATCCTACAATAAATTCTCTATTAGTAACCGGACGCATCTACTTCTCAGATCTAATAGCTGCGGGACCAACTATTCACGACACCAGTTGCTCAAAAGACCTATTGCTCACAAGACCAATTGCCAAAAGATTCTTGAATTTTTGCGACACCATAAATTCCCATCAATAAGAGCTGAAAACTCTAAATTAAGGAAAATTATGTTTATAGGTACTATAAGTAAACGGTTTATATGGTTGCATCCTTATTTTTATTCTTGTTTATATATTAATTTATGCTTCTTTGTCTGACTATCATAGAAATGTCTTTTAGGGCATTTTTAAACGCCCATATTTATTTTTTATATTGGCTATGGTTATGGCAACAATATAAGTAATTTGGCTGTATATGTGGTGTACAAAGATATTTGGCTAGCGGGAAGACGGTCTGGAGACGGCTAATTGTTCTAATTCGGCTTGGTACGTGATGTATAGAGCTTTCAGTATTGCGGTTAAAATCGGAGAAGGTGAAAAATAAGATAGTATACTCTTTGTAACCATTTGTGTGAATTTTCCATATTTTTGAAAATCGAAATGGCGTAGTTGCTTATTCTACCCCACTTCACGGCTTAGTGTGATCTCTGGAAGAGAGAAACCACTCCATGTATAAACTAATGCGCCACAAACGTCACGAGAAATGAAGATTTTTAACCTGAATCTTAGTATCTTTGTTAGCTTCAAAACCCTGACCACTATTCCACCTCTGGCCCTTCCGCAAACTAATTTTTCCTAGAAACGAATAAAATGGGTTATAATTCCACCCTTGTTGCAATCTGATCGTTCCTAAACCAACCGACCTTCGTCACCTTCAAGGTGCACAGGAAATTACATTTTTTTTTTCGAAGAACAAATATTTTTAGAAATCCTTTGGATGACCCACATTCATTCTGTCTAATTATATTCCCCGAAAAGGTTCAAAACCCGGTATATGATTAACCCAATTTTGGTGTAGTGGTAGGGGCCTGATTGACTTTGGGCACGTGTTTTTTGGCCCCAAACCGCAGAAATGAATAACAATCCGGAAATTTAGGAATCCTGGCAGACGCGCGCTATTTCGCTACCTTTTCCTGACACTGCTGACCTTCACGCCCCAAAATTTCGACCAACCTGTTCGCTCCACAAGAACTAAAATAAGAAGTAGTAACGTGCAACGTTGTCACAAAAGGATTGTTACTTTTTATGTTGATGTCGCCAAATAGGTTTAGTTACGGGTCCAACAATAAAAGTGCTTCTGAGAAGCACAATAGTAAAAAGTAAGCTGAAAATAAAGTGAAACATAGTAGTTCATTTTCGTTCGTGAGTCTTGATGTGTTACGCAACATCCTTTCCCGTCTACTAAACTACTTTTAATGCCAGTCTTGGCCTTAACAGTGTGACCACAAACCGCGAGACCGCGACCAGCCAAGTGGAACTGCGTTCTGCTAGTATCTACCTGGTTTTATTAGGATGTTGGCTAGGAAAGTTATGAGAATCCGACTAGGCCGGAATCTTTTGCTGCTTATGTTGCCATTATTTTGAATAATATACAGCACCTGATGGTTATCTTTAATTGTTTTCCTGCTCGTCTTGCTACCGTAACGAATATAAACATCTACTGTTTTTTGTGCTCCCATTCAAATGTTACCAACTAAAATATTTGCACTGCACTGCAATTAAATTGTTTCCAAAACCATCACGATGTTGACATAAAAGTTCACTTGAATTTATAAACAAACGAAATCTTGAACTGGATAAATTGCATAACGCAACCTTGCCCTTGCACTGATCTTTGTTCTGTTGCACATGCTATTTTTGCATATCGGTGGGTTAATATTTAATTCAACTTGGCGTAGATATTGGAAATATCAAATAATTGGCGAAACCAGTTGTGGCGTCAATAAAGGTTAAGGTCGGTGCATAATTACAGCCGAATGGATTTAATCTGCTGCATGGTGTGGTAATTCTTGGAAGTGCAAACAAAACATCTCAGATCGACCTCTTTCACCTCGTTACATAACCTGCACTTTCCAAAAAATAACACCTTTTAATCTTTTGAAATTATGACATCATTTTTTATTAGACTTTATACAAATTTAATTACATTTCATATTGTTAACACACCCTGTATTAAATTATATGTTTCTGTTGTATAACACCAAGCAGAGGTTGATGCATTCTAGAAGAAGCTACTTTTGAGAATAACCTGAAAACTAGTGTTCAATGGTTTTATGCCTTCGACAGTACTATAGATATGATTTCAAACACACTGTATAACCCCTTTTTTCATAATTTTGGCACTTTGGATATTTGCGACCACATAAGTTTTGGATGTGTAAAAATAATTCCAGCTGTAGATTTTGGAAATAATTCTAAAATATTAGCCTCCAAAATGTTTGTATACATTTAATTATTACATTAGAAAATATGCTTTCAGATGTGAAAAGGGCATAAAATAAAAACAGTTGGGCTATCACATATTTATGTTTTATGTATATGCGTATGGACTTCAGAATTTTCAATAAGAATAATAAAAGCTATAGACTTTTAATACCTATAATAGAATGTTACCATTTGACAGGCGGCCAGTAAAGGTGTTAACAATATTCTTGTCTGTTAATGTTACAATGTACACAGAATATTTATGGTTACACCATATTTTTCGAATTAGTTGTTACGGAAACAGAGAAGTTTCAGCTTGCAGTTGATTTTTTAAATTTAATTTGCAGGCTTTTAAAATTTGCCCAAAACACAGAATAAATCTACAAATCGCAGCAGGTAAACAGGAAATATATCTGTATGAAACTTACAAACCTCATGGTCTCCTATTTATAGAACTGTCAACGATCATTATTGGTATTTTTTGTCTAAATTTATACAAATCGTGCCAAGTTGGTATATCTCGGCCAGCATTTTTTTAAATTCTATTCAGGTAAAGTATAAACCATTTTTATAATTTAGTGGAATCATAATTCATACAAGGAATGTAATAGCTACAATGGTGTGGACTACGTTTAAAATAAACCCTAAAGACAACTCTTTTTGAAAATGAATCGCAGATTTATTTCCGGATCGCAAAACGCCGCGAAATGTTTTCCATATAATGTCTAATAACCATCAATCGAGAGCGCTACTACAAAAGAATTATTGAGCAATAAAAAAATGGAATATTTATCACCGATTCTTGACAGAATTAAAAAAGAATTTCCATTCTCAGCAAATGTGTAAACTATTTTTGGAATTTAACGAAATGATTATAATTCACAGAACTAATGTAATAGCTACAAAGATGTGGTCTATACTACTTTGAAAACGAACTACAGATTTGTTTTTGGGTTACAAAACACTACGAAATGTGTTTCATTTGATGTCCTGAACGATATTCATAGAAAGAGCTGTTGTAAAAACATAAGCAGGCTTTAAAAATTTAAAAACTTTAGTCGTTGTCACAGTAGTTTTTAAAGCATATTATTTTGAAATAGACTTTTGTATTTCTCAATAAAGCATGTTGTATGTAATTTTTCTAAAACGTATTTATTTGAATATTCTTCATGTTATTTTAGTTAGCTCCAGGAACTATTTTTCCACACTGAAAAAGCCACAACCTCAAAACCCACACAAACTCCTAAATTTCTGTTGACCCTCCTATTGAGTACATTTATCTTAAACACTTCTGTCTGTCTGTAATTTTTCATGAATACCACTCCAAGCTATTGATTACGTGTGCCATGTAGAGGTTGAAGTATTTTTGAACCTAATATTAAGAGGTTGAATTGCCAGGAATTCACAACATTAATAAGTGGGTGTAACAACGAGGTCATTTGCATGGCGATTAAAATAGAAGTGCCTATTAAGATTCCAAAAAGCAGAGGTTTCCTGTTTTAATGCAAAAACTCGAATATCAAGCGATCAAACGCTTAATTTCGCTATAAAGCTTCATTAACGCAGAAAAAATTAAAACAATTACCATGTGAATATGCATTTTTCCCTGATATGTTAGGATTTTCCGGCAATAAACCGGATTTATGATTCTATTTGAATAACGTGTTCATGATCTCCTCCAGTGCGTGGCATTCATTAAAGAATTGCAGGATGATTAATATCTCGCTTAATTATGTCCATGGCCTTCAACCTGAACTTAACATCAACCTGAGCATTGTTTACAGCCATTCACTGGCACAACCGTGGCCACTTCATTCCGATTAATTTCTTGGTGAGTGAACATAAACAGAATTTCGGATTTTTTTCAGTGTAAATCCTTCTAGGCGCGTTTAAAATGGAAGGCACATAGACAAGAAGTTGGTCTTCATATTCTTTGATGACGCAACCGCGACATCTGGCTAATGATAATGACTGTACAGTCCAGTCACGGACGTCCCCATGCTCTTCTATTACATCGTCCTGTTATTGCCTTAAGCTTCAAAGATATCAAAAATGATAGTTATTAGCCTTTTTTATGCTTCCTGCATTCAACGTGCCTTTTGAACGTCAGGTTTACTTTTTACAAATTTGACAAGTAATTTTTATTGATTGTTAATGTTTTTCCTGCCGGTTTTTGTTGAAATTATTTTAGATTCCCTAAGATAATTGAAGACCCCCCATTCAAAATTACGAAAGGTAACCATACTCTAGCTTGGAAATATGATTCCTTACAGTTTTCCAATGGTCAGAATCAATATTCTGATACTATTCACGTCAATTTAATATTGCTGTTACTATACAAGCTAGTTTGGAATGGTAGAAAGGTTCGAACGTGCTACTATGTTACTGAACAAACCTAATGAAAAATCCCAGATAGTTATAGATAATGCTAACTTAGTAAATGTTGTAGCTTAAGAAGATATTGAATAATAGAAAGGTTTAAAGCTTTGCTGCTATTTTTTATATTGATATTACATGACCAAAAAACCTGCCAATTGGGGACCCGAAATATTTCTATCATATTCAAACTGGTGTAGCTATTTTTCTTCAAATTAGTGTTGATGTTACTATACAAAAACAAACTTAATGAAACACCCCTCAGTAAACATCTTTAAAGTTAGCGAATGCCTTATCATATTGTTATGCTTCGTGCCGTGCTTCGGAGGACACGTATAGCTGTCGGTCCCGGTTGGCATACAAACTTCTTCGACAATGGTAAACCATGTAGTGGTTTAGTGCACTTCTCTGTTCGACGGGTTAGTTCAGCCTCCTGCCCGGTATACGTGTAAAGAGGGACAGAACCTGCTAATTGTAGCCAATTAACAGGCTATTAGGAGATACACAGAAGAATAATAGAAATAAATAGCTATAGTATTTACATCAGACAAAACTAAACCTTTAGTTTCGAAGGTTCTAACTGCGTGTACCATACAGAACCCGTTAATTAAAGATTTGATATTAAAAATCCCGAAAGCTAATACATATATGTATATCTTTGTTGCCGTAAAAATGATATAGGAATGTGGTGGATTTTGTTGTTATAAGCTTTAATTTTTTTTCATTATTGCCATACCAAAAGACCCGTTAATTAAAGCTAATATAAAGATCATATTTGTAGGAATGTGTTGAATGGTTTCAAACTGTTGTCGTTGCGTGCTTTGTGTTTAGTGATATCATATGTTAAAAGACCCGTTGGTTGTACTCCCTTAATGAAAAATCATATTGGCAATAAACTTTTTTTTTAAATTAACTTTTGAATGTATGGATAACAGGATGCTTCAAATTTTGGTTGCAGTACATTTAAGTATGATACTGATATCAACGTTGAGAAGGTTTTTAATCAGCAACCCTTCATTAAAAAATTCTGAATGTAGTAAATAGCCCGAACTAGGTAAGAAAGATATTGAACAAAATTTTCGTTTCTGTATATCTATTTAAATTGTATATTGATACCTTTGATTAGAAATCCCTAAAGCTACCTCTAATAAAATATAAAATTTGGAAAACTAGGGTAGAATCATATTTTGCGAATGTGGCTGCAATTCGCTGCAATATTTTTATGGACGAATGTATTTAGTTTTTGTTTTAGTGGTAAAATATGAGCGGGAACGCCATTCCATGCCACATGCGTGTATACTACATATATTGTGTTAAATTCCCTTGAACTAATCTTGTACATTTGTCACAGTCTTGCTGGTCTTTTACTAAATACACTACCATATATCATTTTGTTTACTAATGCATCAGTTCGTTGCACAACTGTGTCCGTGGAATTTGTCTTTTAGAATTCAAACCCATCGACCTTACCGTCCTGCGGATTAATTTTAATAAATTGTTTTGCTAACCACCTTTGAATATTAAACACCGCTCTGTAGAATCCGGAATTACTGAACATTACATATTTGAAAGGAATTGTAATGTTTCGTTTTATCATTTCCAGTGCATCGCTCTGTATGAAAACGCTCGAAATTTTTCAAGATGATACATCGACCTTTTAGCCAGGAGGCTTCATTTTAATAAATTATCTTACGCTTATAGTACAATATTAAGATTCGGTTAAATTTTAGTAGATCCTTGCTGAATTTTGATAACCTTAAGGGTTCTACGCCCTCTGCTGTTGTCGAATAAATTTAATTTTGCATAAATAAATATACAAAGTTCGCGTTTGTGGAAACTACGAAAGAAATGTCATTCGAAATTGCTAATTTTTAAATGGTTTTGTGAAAATACAATATTTGCGTGTGGTAGCAAAGGAAAGAGAATTGTTTATTGAAAATTACGAACTCCAGTATGTTTGCCGAAAACTTTTCAACCAATTCAAAACAAACACACACATATTGGAGTTGCGAATAAATTTACATAAACCTCTTTTCGGTTTTAGAGAATTTTTCCAAACTTCGCGGTATTCTATTTATGTCAACCAGGAATCAATATTGATAGCCTTTTATGATACCGTTGCAGCGTGGACTTTCTTGAAGGTATTTCATAAGCATCCAGACATACAGACACATATATACAACATAATAGCTATGTACTCTTAAATTCATGACCAAATATGGCGACGTTACACTTTCAAAAACGCCTGCAGCGCTTAATTCTTGTATTTTCGCATTCAGAACCAGCTCAGCCAGTTAATAGCACCTGAAATATGTGTCGGTTGTGCCAGAGACTTCGATGTAAACATCAAAGTTCAACCACTTGCTAAACCACTCCTCGCCGTTTACGTTTGAGCAAGAACCACACTCGGTTTTGTGATTTTCAAATCAGATAAAATTCACTACGGCTTAGACTTGTGTATAATTTTTTTCAATTAACGTTAAGTTTCTTATTAAAATGGTATGGTTTAGCCCCAGGGGAAACAGCCTGTCCTTCTAATAAAAGCGATTCAAATATACCCTTAACTTGCCTTTTGCTTGCCTGTTGAATATTTAAACTTTTAATTGTTCTAGCTAGCTCATGTGAAAATCGTCCCATGGGCAAATTGCGTATCCTTGAAAAGTACTTCTGCTCCGGAAGATCTTGGGGAAAATCCATGATGCATTTCTAGAAATAAATTATCTTGCCATGTTGATGAGCATGGTTTTATTCGTGAAAACGAACTTTTTGTTTGTGCTGGACCTTGTAACCCATAGGTACTTTTTGTATGGAAGATGATTTTGCACTAATAATTCTGACAGCACGACGTAATGCAAGTTGCAGCGCTTCTCAACCAATATTCTCTTTCAAACGGTTGCTCTATTGTAGTAGGATATCCAAATGGGATGTTGGACATTATATTACAATTAGTGTAGGATGTAGGAATTTCAATTGCATTTATGGGGCATTGAAATTTAAATTGCAATTTTGGCCACAATGGGGATTTTTTGCGGCTAATAATTATCGGAATAGTTTTTCTTTGAACTGGTTCACAAAGAAGCGGGTCTGAACAGTTTCTTCGTATACCACTTGCTGTAGCAACATTGAGCAATGTAGCAGTACAACTCTAAATTTTAAAATCAGTCCAGTGCCCCTAATACATTGAATCAAGTGGTATTTAAAAATTTTTATTCATAACGAATGCGTCGCAGTAATTCTAACCTCAGAAAATTCTATTAATGTGAGTGATCACAAAAGTTTGCCTTTAGTAAACTTCTACAATATCAAAAATTTTATAATCAACAAACTTGAGTACTTTAACTTCAGAAAATTCCATTAACATGAGTCATCACAAAAGAATTCAAAATCAACCCACCATCTTCAAAAACCCAATCAGGCGATGCTATGCTAATTTTTCTTTCATAAAGAATTCGTCTTAGTGTTTCTAATCCAAGAAAATTCCGTTCATAAAAAGTAACACCAATAATTTACCCTTAGCAAAATTAACAAAATCAACCCACCATCTCCAAAATCTGAATCAGGTGATTATTTTGAAAAGCTGAATCAGGTGATTGATAAAGAATTCGTACTACTATTCTGCTTTAGTCATCACAAAAAGTTTGTCTTTGGTAAAGTTTTGTAAAGCTAGAAAAGCAAAATCAATCCATCATCTTCAAAAACTGGATCAAGTCATGCTTTACCATTTTTTCGAAAAAAGGGATTATCGGGGTGTTTCTAATTTAAGAAAATTCTATTCCTATAAGTCAACACAAATAATTTGCCTTTAGTAAAATTACCAAAATCAATCTACCATCTTCAAAAACTGAATCAGGTGATGATCTTGAATAACTTAATCAGGTGATGCTTTACCAATTTTTCCTTGGTAAAGAATTCGTTGAACTAATTCTAGGCTAATGGTCGTAGTAATTCTAACTTAAGCAAATCAACCCACCATCTGCACAAACTCATTCAGGTAATGCTTTGCCAAATTTTTCTTCATAAAGAATTCGTTGTAGTAATTTTAACTTCAGAAAATGCCATTAATATGAGTCAACACAATTCAAAAACTGAATCAGATGATGCTTTACTAATTCTTCCTTCTTAAAGAATTTTAATTGTAACCTGAGAGCATTTCACTAGTATGCGTAGACACAACAAATTTGGATTTACCAAAGCACGGTATCATTAAAAATTTCAAAACCAACCCATCATTCTTAATAATTTAATCAGGTGATGTTTAAATAATTTTTTCTTCATAAAGAAGTTGTCCACTAATATACATCGTTATAACTAATTTGGATTTAGCAAACACATTACATTTCAAAATCAACCCCGCATCTGAAGAAACTGATGTAAGATGATGTTTAAAAATTTTCTTGCATTTATCATAGTAATTCTAATATAAAAAAAATTCCCTAATATAATACAGATTTTGTCCTTGACAACACGTCACAAAAATGTATAAATCACCAGATACCCATTGTTAAAAAAACTTATTCATGTGAGTACTATACAGATTTTTCTTCCATAAAGAATTTGTCTCCTAATAATTCTAACCGAAACTTTCCACTAATATGCCTTGGTATATACAAGAAATTTTCTTGCACAAAATGCAGTATCACTGCAAATTTTATTAGGTATCAACCCATTATCCTTAAATTGATTCAGCGGATAGTTGACAAATGTTTCCTCCATACCGAATCTGGTCTCATTGTAACCTAAAACCATTCTACTAATATGCATCAACATAAAAAACAAGCCCTTGGCAAAGCAGTACCACCGATTAAGAAATCCACTGAGGTAGAACATTCATTCGTATGGCTGAACACAAGAAATTTACTTTTAACAACAAGCAGTATCTATCCAAATTGTTGAATCAACCCATTATCACCAAGAAGCTGAATCAAAGTAGTGCCTTACTAATTTTTCCTTCATGACTAATTCGTACTAGTAAATCTAGCAAAAAGTATTCCACTAATTTGGGTTAAAACAAGAAAATTGCCTTTCACAAAACGTAGTACTGCTCAGAAGTCCACAATCAACCCAACATCCCTAAGAAACTGAATCATGCTCTCTTGTTAGAGAATTTGCCCTAGTAATTCTAACCTAAAAATATGCTGATAATATGTTTTAACACAATCATAAGTTGTGCTACTCATTTATAAATCCACCCATTAAGAAATGGAATGAGATAGTATGGTACTGCAATGTTTTGCTTTGTTTATCAACCTCAACCAACGTTAACACAAAAAAATTTCTTAAGTCAACACAGCATCCTTAAGGTAGTACTTAAAAATGGTCTTTCTTGTATAATTTGTTGTAGTAATTCTGAACTAAAATGATTTCACTAATATTTATTAACACAAAAATTAACCATTAGCAAGGAGATGCCGCTTAAACTTTAAAAATTATCCCAGTATCTTTAAGAGACTCAATCAGGTGGTAGTGATACATTTAGAATTGTTTTGTCCACGCCTTGTTTTTCTAAATAACAATGGCTGTATCCTGTTCGTTTTGGACTCGTCTGCTCCTTGCTTAATTCGAATACGCAAATGTGGTGTGTTCTTGGCATAGTAATTGTTTCAAGTTCGCACTTGCATAGTTTGTAGTTTAGTAATTTCTTAACAAGCTAGTTTGCATTTCAGAGAACTTCAGAAGGACGTTCTTTGCCCCCAGTTTTCCCATGTAAACAAGTTGAATGGCTTGGCTTGTCTTGTATATTGTCCAGCATTGATTTATAGCGAAGGAAATTTTTGATTTTTCTTCAAATCACTATTTTCTCTAGAAGATTTTTTATAGAATAATTTTTTAAATGAAATTCCGCTCACTGTGGACAAATCCGCCCAAACCAGGTAAACCGGACGTTAAACTTTACATTAAAATTTGCCCATGGAGCATAAAAAGGTATTATTTTTAAACCCAAAACGGCGGATTTTCCGGTTCGTTTACACTGCAAGATTTCAGCGGATGGACACATTTCTGCAATTCATTTAGTTAAAGCTCAAGTGTTGTAGTTGGTTTACTTTAGCCTTGCAAAAACCTGAAGTGTTTTTAAACGTTCTTGTTTGACTTATTCGCTTCTTAAGGAACATCTTCTGAAGAGTCGGAGTCCCGTTTTGTTTTATAACTCCGCGAGATTACAATAAATCAAATCGCAGTGCAGACTGCTGTAAAATTTTATGTTACTATAAATTTAATCATAAAAAATTACAAGATTTGGACATTACGTAATCATATTTAAAACTCATAACCTAACCTTCTTCGTGTAACAATTTCTGTTGCGCGAGTAATCAGTCATTTAGGCAATTATGGATCATCAAAAATGCGATACCTGATCCGAGTTTGTGTACTTAACTCTTAAGGGATGGTTATTAGCCGCATCGCTTTGTCTTCTGGCTGAAATTAATGGATGTCAATATGGAAAGCACATAAATCATTGTCAGGGCCTTACTAAATTTGCAATTTAATTATATGCTAATACATGTATCGATAATTTTGGTGAACCTACGGTGTATCATTATGTTACTTGGCTAAATTCTTGTCTGAAAAACCCAACAACGCGCAGACCTCGCGAAAAAGTGGGAGGTTGCAATAATTGTCTCAAATTATAAACAAGAAAATTGTCGGTTTTAAGCTTCGTAATGATTGTAATTAAATCCTAAAGCCGGAATTCGCCGCACGAACAAGTTTTAAATTAAAAATGGATTGCAATTTGTTTGTTCATCTCCTCGAGCCATCTAAAACTAACTTTTCCTTTTATTGAGCCTACATAAAAATGTTCAATACGCCAACTGCTGGGCTCAATGTTTGGTTGAGCCGTCGCCATTCATTAAGTTAATATGGCTCGATGGGAGGTTAAGGTCGCCGCCACTGACACATGACGGACTCATTATTGTTGTTCAGTTGCCATAAAACATTATGTTTCAACAAAAGTTCACACAAACGTCAAATCTGTGATGTACCTTATAACACAGTAAATTTGTTTTTATTACAGGATGCCCGATTTTGTATGAATGTTTTAATATTTTGCTACATACAACCTTCACAGAAATGCTTTGTACAAATTTTTTGAAAGTTTATGATGGAAATAATTCGTTTTAATTTTGCTGCTTGAATAACATTACAGTGCAATCGGAAGTTATTTTGTAATTTCGAAATATATAACATTACTGTTCACGAATTATGAATTCTTGTTTTCTTTTCTGAAAAAGACAAGAAAAAAAAAACAGTCATTAATAACACCAGAATATTCGGAATTTTAAAGATTACATGAAGAATTTTTCATATGGTAGCAACTGTTTGGAAGTCTCTCCGTTAACAATGAACTAACCCACAGAAAGTGTTCCTATCGTAACACCCACAAGAAGAAGCTACCGTTACGCACATGTCGTTTTGTCTAGTTTTGAGATTTGTTGCAGGTTTTATTATTCATAGTACATAGATAAATATATTGGAGGGGGCTAAAATATCTTTCAAAATCAATTTTGTTGGTATTCTTGACATTTTTCAGTTACAACTGGAGTTACTATGGAGTCTTTTTTTAAATGTATCTGTTTTTGAGTATTCCTACACAAATTGGGAAACCCATAGAGTGTTTGTTGAAATATGTATATTTATTTTAGAACGTTACTAACCCAAAATTGTGATGCTTGTGCACAATATTATTGTGGGGATCGACCCTCGAGTCAGCTCCATGTCAGATGATGATGATGATGATCTTTTCTAAAATTGTGATTTCCATAGAATATTCCGGTAAACGAATGTATTCCGGAGAGTTATTGGGCAAAATTGTGATGTCTACCCTACATTTCTAAAGTTTATTTATGTAAAATTATAATGCTTCGCATCTGAAATTTATTTTCTAAAATTGTGGTTTTGTTGAATATTCCTGGTAATGAATGAATATAGTTTAGAAAGTTATTAGAATTGTGTGAGGTAAAGTAGAAAATTATTACATAAAATTGTGATATATCTTTGCCATATGTTTGAAACGGTG
>JABXWE010014144.1:0-43552 GCA_014611495.1 Limonius californicus
TGTAATGAACTTATTTTTACTAAATACTGTAATCAACAGAGACCGAATTAATTTGTTTACAAATATTAGAAACTTATTTTTTTAAGTTCTAACAATAACAGATATGTTTTCGTAAATATGTTTTATTAATTTCTATTTCCATATCCATATAATAGAAAAAATTCATTTTTTTTTAAATTATGTTCTTAAAATTGATATAGATTTGTATAAGTTAACAAAGTTTCTTTAGGACAGCATTTCCCAAACTGTGGGGTGGGCCCCGTTGAGGAGTGCAAAAGTCCTCAGAGTGGCGCAGAACAAAAATAGTAAAACGGAAATTAGTACATTGAAACGAATACAAAAAAAAACACATTAACTTAATGCTTAATGTTTAGCATGCTATTTTCTTCTACAAAAGATTGCATATATAATGTACTTACCAGTACAATCTAAGACTATATTAAACTTACTAACAGTTTAATTAAACAAAGTAATAACCTAAATGCGCCTGTTTTGAAATGCACAACTTGTCTAAGCTTGGTTTTAAATGAGTAACCGATACACTTAGTTCTAGTTCGATTTGGCGCCGGTTTCGCTTTCAATTGTATATAAGCTACTGAAGAGACCAACATCGCAAAGTTTTTCCCCACTAAAAGGGAAAAACGCCTCAGTAAATTAATTTTTTAGATTTTCCTTATATCGTGTTTTTTGCATACTATGGGCAAAATATACCTACGTCTTCTTCTTCTGCTATCTTTATTTAGGCCTAATTGTCTGTTTCATTCCACATTATTTTTGCCTCGGGGAGATTTGTCGCGTACTATCCTGACAATCCCTTCCAGGTCCATTCTCGATACATGTTGATCCCATTCTCTTCTACGAAATTGTGTCCATTGGTTGATGGATTAAATTTCACATTGCTGTCTTGTATGTTGGTTTGTCTCTCGATCCATTATTGTTTTATTAACGATTTTTCTTAATACCTTCATCTCAGTGGTTTCTAACATTTGTTTTATACGTAAGGTTTCACCTTGTTTGTCAGCTGCATAGTAGCCTGACGGTAGTTTTGAATACTCTAGCCTTGACTTCTCTATTTAGGTACTTGTTCTTCCATATTGTTTCATTTAGTGCTCCTGGTACTCTATTTGTTTTTGCAATTTGTGCTAGTATTTGCTGTTTTGGTATTCCATAGCTGGTAATGTTTACTCCCAAATAGTTGATCGGTGATACTTGCACTATTATGCATCCCTCAGTTTCCAACTTACATCGTGTCGGTGGCTTATCTACTGCTATACATTTTGTTTTTGTGTAGATGTCCTCACGTTGTACATTTTACATGTTTCTGTAGTTTTTTGTAACATCCTTTGGAGGTTGTCTTCGCATTGCGCTGTAGGGACAGCATCATCCATTTTATATCGTATCAGTGTTGTTGCTGATTTTATAACTTCGTCCATAATTAAGTTAAACAGTAACGGACTCAGTGAGTTTCCTTGCCGTATTCCACATTGTAGTGGTATAGGTCCTAAGTAAATTCCATTTACTATATTCTGAGCCTTATTATCTGTATATATGTTCTTGATAAGATTCACTAACTGTACTGGTACTTCTCTAAGCAGCAATAATCCAACTATGTCAATTAGTAGAATCCGGTCAAATGCTTTATCAAGGAAAATAAAGCACAATATACGTTCGTTAAAGAACTAGAGCTGAATGGAGTCAAGAGTCCTTAGAAGAAGCCATACAAAACGTGCGATCAAATCAGATGGGAGCCAATAAAGCAAGCCGACAATATGGGATACCCTCCCGAACATTACTAAGACATTTGCTAACAGGAAAATCTAAAACAAATTTAGAGCGGCTTCCGAAACTGGGCTTCAAACATGAAAAGGGACTGGGGTTCCACATAAAGGAGTCAGAGAAGGTTGGCTTCCCACCAGACGCTGTAGTAGTGACAAATTGGCCTATGAATTTTTCAAAAAACTTGGAATAAACTACCCTTCTTCGCCCCAGTTACAAAGTGCTGAACAAGACTGATTCAAGAGATTTTTACGTAGAAATAGTGAATTAAGCTTGAGGAAGTCAGAAGATCTGTCGGTAGTCAGGGCAAAGGGAAGGAACAGACATGAAGTTTGTGACTATTTTTCTCTGTTAGAACAACTTTTTATAGAAAAACTTCAAAAACCAGGAAAGAGTTTGGTTTTCAAATTAACAACAAGGCTGGAAAAGTAGTAACAACGAAAGGGGACAAAGATGTGCATACGCTGACGAGTTCAGAAAAGGAGAATTCTGTGTTACTAGTAACATGCTGCGACGATAAAAGTTGCCTTTTGCCTCCCGTTTTGATATTCAAAGGCAAAAATTAAAAAACCAGAATTTGTTGATGGATTGCCTCCAGCTTTAGGTATATTGATGAGTCCTAAATCGTCTTACATAAATGATGTGCTGTATGTAAAATGGTTCAAGTTTTCTACCAAAAAAGGGTACGGAAAAGCACTTTTAATACTAAACTACCTACTGAAAAATGAATAGGGATATAAATTTAATAATATATACTTTAATGAAAATCGTTATCGTCTGCTTTCACTTAACTGAAATTTATTAAATTCTAATACCGCGTGGCACCTCCTCTGATAGTAATAACTGCTCTGCACCTTGCTGGCATATTCCTAATGTAATTATCAACATGTTCTTGTGAAATTTGATGCCACAGTACCGGCAATACATCCCTCAGCTGTTTCACAGTAGTAGGCCTTGGATTATGATGATCCAGCTGGTTCTGCAAAGGGCCCGTGCATACTCGATGGAGCTGAAATCTGGTGATAGCAGAAGAAGAGCAAGATGATTTATTTCCTCATCTAAAAGCATCTCTAAAACAATCCGAGCACGATGCGGCCTTGCGTTGTCGTCAAGAAAAACAAAATATTCCCGTCCAATAGCGTTGCGACGGTTCGGAACATGGTCCATAATGATCTGTTGGGCATAAGGTTGGCCCGTGAGTGTACATTAAAGATATGGAGGACAGTACGCCACCCTCGGTAATTCCCCCGCATGCCATAAGGCTACCACCGCCAAAGGCAAGACTGGTTAGGTATACTGAGGTAAGATACGATGTCTGGCACTACGATATACTCTTCAACGCGGGCTACCATTACTGAGACAATATCTGGACCAGTCCGAAATCAGTACATCATCCCACGGTGTCCATTCTTGAAGCATACGTCTTAACCATTCTACCCGGTGTCTTCGTTATGTGCCTTCCTGTGGTATTCCGGAGCACTTACTGTAAATGTCGAGCAGTTGAAAAGGGGTGCATTCTTGCATTAATTACGAGAAGTCGAACCTTACAAGGTGTTGTGATGCTAAAGGATCCACTTCCAGGCCTTCTTTCAGTCGTACATGTTTCTCTAAGGTGCGAAAGGGCACGTGAAATTGCGCTCTGCGTGGTTCCTAACAAATCAGCAATGCCGACCTGGCGATCTCCTCTAACACACGAATAAAAAACAATGAACAAAAAAGATCTTATGAAGACAGGACATATTATTCAATCAAACACACAAACTCGACTAGACACTAATACGGTTAAACAATTGCAACTGGATCGATTATTTTTTGGTTTCTTACTTCAAAAATTGATCTTTGTTCCAATTATCAATAATAGACGACCATTAGCCGCTAAATAAATTCATTCTTGAGTAGTTTAGATGAGTGTAGTTCATCCTGCAGTAGCGTTGTACTGCTACAGTTGGCATCGGAACCTCTAAAGACCCTTTTCCAGTAAACTTTGTACTCCCAAACTTGTGCTGTACACTTCACATTATAGGAAATTTTAGTGCTGAGTAGAGTAGGCCAGACGGTAGTCATTTGAAACTTAAAAATGTATGAAAATGTCGTTGTCCATTGGTTGTAAAATAATTGCAAATTAGTAGACTATACCATTGGTAACTATTACTTTGCAGTAGGGAACGCTATTCGGTTTGCCTAAAATGCATTATTTTCTTTGTACCTAAACACCTATTGAGGTACCTCTTACCGAAAGTACCGTTACCTGTACCTAGTTCATTTTTTAAAAGTACGGCTGTACCTAAATACCTGAACCAAGTAAAAGAATGGAAAGAAGAAAAAAATAATAATATTTGCTGCATCGTCTATATGAAGACCAGCAACCTGCAAGCATAAACTCATATGTTTAAAAATCTGAAGGCATTCACGAGAATATACAGGTTACATACACAAATACGGCTATGGATGACAATTTTGAACACCGCATACTTGCTGTGCATACTGTTATATAACATTTCGTCTTAACGCTATAAATTTCCTTAAATTTTAAATTGGCTATAAAAATAGTGCATGTTAGTGTTTGTGTTAATATCAATATTTTGAGGCAAATACATTTTTTAAATAACAAGCTTAATTTTTTTAAAGCAACTATATGAGTTGCATTGCTTAGTTGGTTGCTGTTTCTAGGCTTTTACATATAAAACTAAGGTCAAATATGTAATGCACCTTGAAAACGTTTCACAAACAGCGTATATTAATTTTCGCTACGCACGAAAACAAAACAAAAATTATTCTAAATTACAGACTGAGAAGCCGAGGGGAAATTAAAACTATACTCTGTATTTACAACACGACTAGGCAACTGGAGGGAGGCCCTAAATTCCAACAATGCAAACCGCAAAAACACTACAAATATATACTTTTGAAGACTTGGCATTGTAAAGATCAGTTTTCCTACGTTTACAATCACCTACAAGCTAACTTCAAAACTAATGCGTATGGGAAAGTGTTGGATCTTTCCCTGTCACTGGCCAATTGTTAATTTTATATTATTTTATATTTTGAAACATTTGCTTACCTTTACAAGGAGGCACTACACTCCACTTTAAGCATTCGAAGTAAACTGAGAACTTGTTACCATATTCTATCTGCATCCTGTAACTGTAGCCTGCGTCAGAGATAAGTAATTTTTTTGATCATTTGACGATTTTCCGAATTACGTGCGTATTCTAATTATGAAGCAGAAATGTTTGTTGGCTGTTATGTAACATAATTGTAAACGCTAGTGTATGTACATGTTACTATTTCTCAAATACAAAAACAATTCTAGGCTACCATTTACATAATTATACTTACAAGCAATGGCGTAGTGACTGCACAGCAAGGGCCTGTAATCCGGAAGGCTTTGGACAAGAAAACTGAGGAAAAGTACATAATATTAACAACACAGTCTAGATAGATACTATTGTATAAACAATACTTGCAAAAACAAATTTGCAATTAATTCGTGGGAATATCATATTATTTGCCTGATCTTGGTGGAGGGATATTTATATCCATATTCGGTTTTCACTCTACCGCAAATAAGCATAAGCGCGTACGTTACTACTCTCGTGGAGGAAATTTGTCGGAATAACGTCAGTGAGAAATTATTTGGATTTCTTAGAACCAAAGAGTTTTAAAAAGAAATACTATAAGCTAAAGTAAATTACAAGAACTTGCCTTACTAGCCATTTGGCATAATGAAGCTGCAAAATTGGATTTAAGAGATTTGCAAATATACCAGCCAGGAAAAAGAATTTAAATTTAGTAAATGTAGCATATCTTCCATATAACAGCCCTCTATATAAGAGATAATGCAGATAAAACGAACAAAATTTTCGGTCCATGTCACACGTAAAATTTAACACGGTGGTGATTTCCACGAGGAAACTCACCTATACGCTTATACTGTAAATATATGGATTGTATTTCTGACCTTCTGTTAAAATATTCATTTCTTTTAACCATTCTTTCATGCTGTTGGTAACCGTTTATTCGTTTTCTGTCCATACTAACTTCACACTCTCTGTTTCCCTTTTCTCTTTGTTTATATAGCTTAAGAATATATTCAAATAGGTAATTATACCATATTGGTATATCACTCTTTAGCTAAGGTAATTGGTTGGTTAATAAAACTTAAATGTCTGAAGAGGAAAGATTTTATGGTGGTTTTTTGACCACGACAAACACTTTTATAAAGTAAATAAATATTAAAAAGATAAACTACCTTGTTTCTTAAATGTAAGATATATGATTTTCAGCTTAACCGGAAACTCCTTCCCGCCAATTAGTCCGTTATATCAAGATTCTATTGTTTTATGATCTGTATTATCTCTTACTTCTTTTATTACGTGTTAATGTAATGTGTATTATATTTTTATTTTCTGTTGTTTACTTATTAAATGTATTTTGGAAATATTAAGATTGTTGTGTGTTTTTTATCACAATCAACAAAAAGGGGGGGAAGGGGGGCTCCAACTCTTCTTGCGGAAGGGCCCAATATTTCTACCTACGCCATTGCTTATAAGACAGTAAAATATTATTCCAGATGTGATTACGTTGAAGTTTTCGATATCTAAGTGCTATATTGCATTTTTAGTTTTCAATATGAAGCTAAAATAGTGTAGATTCTTTGTGTCTTATTATCTGCTAATTAACAGCAAAATGTTGCTACGATCCCATTTCCAATTGACCAATTAATGGCGTGCGCCAAAAATAGATAGATTACATTCTTCTGTTGTGACTTTTCTATCAAAGTATACAAAATGAAATCTTTAGAATTATCGCAACTGCAAACGCTTAACACCAATGATTTGGTAGGCCTACAAATCCCTTTATTATTTATTTACAAAACGCATCTCCGAAGACTTTTATGTATATTTGAAACTTTTATGTTTAATCGTTTATATCAAAAAACGGATACCTCGAAATTGATAAAGCTGTTTTATGTTACAACCAGTGAACGTGGACGCAAGCCCAGTGTTATACCACTTAAAGAGCACCATTTTTCTTAATCGCGTAGCTTAGAAATTCAGGCTTTTTTTAATCCTTATTTATTACACATTAAAAGAATTTAATTACTAGAATAAACTGCAATACGGAATTTTACCTTAAAACAATTTGCAGGTTAGGACCTTAAAATGATTCATAAAAGTTTTATAAACAATTAACGGTGTATCCTGATTGGAAAGAAGTATTGAGAGCTGAATTTACTTACGTGTGGCCGAGATTTGGATGCAACAAACAACAGTTAACTCCACTAATTTCGTTTAACAAACCCTTGAACCTCGAGTTCGCAGGTTTTGTTGGTGAGAATTCATCACATGTTAAAGGACCGGTCGCGCCAAAGCTGGCTGATTTCAAAATACAGCAGTGGAGTACATCAATGTTGGCGGTTACATAAGCGAATAAATAGGTGGGTGTTTCTTTTAAAGGAAATGTTATTACTTGAAAACCTCTTATTAACAACACATTTATTTAATTATTAGAATGTGGGAACTATTGCATATTTTCCATATCTCAATAGTCTTTTAACCTACCAGACAGCTTGAATCTGTATACGCATTATTAAAATATACACGGTTACGTATATCGCCGTTTTGGTTGTGGTCGACTAAGTGCCCATTACAAGAGTCCGGCGGTTTTGGACATGGTCGACGTTTTGGTCATGATCTCGTTTCGGTGTTTTGGTAGGATTTGAGAAAGTTTTCATTACAAAACAGTAATATTAATGGACAAGCAAGATTAGGCCGTTTTCGTCTTCGACGCTAAGTTATCAATCTCAATTTTTAGAGATGAATAGTTTGGAAAATTTTAGTGTTTGTTACTTTGGATGGTAATGAATTTACATGTATACTGGCAATTTCTATATTCTAGTGTTCACTGTAAAACGTTCGTCAATATTTCTTACTCACTGGAAATTTTTAAATCTTACTAGCTCAATGAAACAGATATTTAGAATTTATTAAGTGTATTTAAAGTTAGCTCCGTTTTCATTTTAAGAATACATAGAAATCATCCGTGTTGGATAATTATAAACTTCCGTTTTCAAACGGATAACGTTTATAATAAGGTGCACTTAAGATTTTGCACCAAAATTGTGAACCCTCCATTGGGGTCAGAAACTGCTATCCTTCAAAGTTACACTGGAAAATGTTGTCTGAACCAAGGACCCGTATGAGATAAGACCGGGAAACTAGAGGCCAGCTATTCTCGGAATAAACCATCCCTGATTACTAATTTGTTTGATCTAGGAAAGTGTATTTGCACATTTGCTACGATACTTTGTATCTACGTAGTTCCAAAGTTACAATAACTACGTATCTGCACATATTACATTTATATTATATTTTAGGAACAGTATTAAAAATCCACAATAAAATCTACCACCTGTTTATGCAACAATTTTGATACCTTAAGGACTCAAGATGTACAAGAAATACAAAGAAACCCCATTACAATATTTAGAATGAATTCCTCGGGTATACAATAATACTGAAAACGATCAAATTAATCTGGAACAAGCCTTACTAAGGTGCAATAATTATGGAAGCACAATTGGCCTGGTTCAAGAATGTTTGTACACATTACATTGCGATCTAATATCAGAGAGCTATCAGATATTGCCGTTACTTCAATTTTACCAACAAATCTCACCAATTGCTAACCTCAAAAGTTCAACAAAAGATATTCAAAATAATTAAAGAGAGAAAACGTCCGCCTACCTGATGGATCGATGACTTAAAACCCATCAGAACAATCTAGATACAGGCGGCACAAAATAGAGTTTAAGGGAGACTTATGTCCAGGAGTAGATGCAACGAGCTGAATGATGATGACGATGGCCGCAACATTGTAGCTTCGAAAATTTAAATTTTTTATGGCGAACCACATACTATCGGCACGAATTTCTTGCAAACAAACTATTTATCTTTAATATTTGAACACTCAGAGCGAAAATATTGATGAGCACACTTATATTACCCATCATAAATCTAAATTCCTAAACCAACCCAGTTCCTTGAAAATTTTGCAAGTGCTTTTTATCATTAATGGTTGTAGTTTTATTATTGACATTATAGCAACCGAAATATCTACAGCTAGTACTTTGGGATATGCAACAGATGTTTGCTGACGTGAAAGCATGTGGTAGTCTATTATAACGTATACATAACCACTATAAACACGAAATTTGTTCGAACAATACATGATTTTAAAATCAAAACTGTATTGTATTAGTTGCTGGAAAGATCCATCATATCTTTTAATACATTTTAAAATTACGCGTTTAACTGTTTCTAATACAGGGAGGGCTATAGTGAAGTATTCGATTTGAAATGACCGTCATTTTGTCATATGACCAAGTTTCATAACGAATCGATATACACCACAAAAATGTACACAAATTCTAATTTTGTTATTTAAATACAATGAGTTGAGTATTTCTACGCAGCGAAATCATCCACGTCGGCCGACTCCAACTGGGGTCTCTGCCCTTGGTGTAAATTTCCTGTAATTTTTAAGGACGATGAAAGCATGTTACAGTCAACTGCGAACGCTATAGAGTGATGCCGGAAATATTTTTGTCGACTCAATAAGAAGAATTTGTGCCGGGGTTATGTGGTTACAACAGGACGGTGCGACGCTGTTCACTTGCACGCAGACAATGACCATTTTGACAAACATGTTCGTGGAACTTTTAATTAGTCGATTTTGGTGGTTTAACGTTGCCTGCCAGATCATCATATCTCCCAGCTCCTGAATTTTTTCTGGGGCTACCCCAAAGAAAGTTTTACGCCAATAGCTTTCAGATCCTGTAGAAACCGAAAGGCAACATCCATGGAAAAATAGAAAACATAACGGCAGATGTCTTGACTCCAGTTATGGACAGAATCTTAAAAAGAGCTCAATCGCTATTTGATCGACATCTACCTTCATTTGGTGATCGCCCAGTACAGTTTTTTTTAATGCTTTCCTTCTCTTTATGCAATTTTACAGAACGATTTATGTTTGCTTCTTATTTATATTATATTTATAGCTAGCGAAAAAAATTAGAAATTCGACCTGATGTTCCTGGGATTGGATTTCTTTGCCAGCGAGACATTGTATTACAGCAACTGTTTTTGTGTAGTTGCAAAAAAAAATAATATTGCAGTCACACAAAATAGCAATCATCCTTGCAAATAAAACTTTTGACAGTTGGTTGTTAACCGACAAAGGAATCTGCATAGATTAATGTTAAGAAAATTCAACTATTATCAGGAGTAACAACCTCGTTAAAAAAACCTCAGTTCAACTGGCTTGATTGATAGCACCCAGTAAGGGCCCCCGCCTAGGGTAACAGGATGAAAACCGGTCAACGATCTCAAGGAAAATAACCAAGAAAGCGGAAGAGCCACAAAACAGGGGACACTAGACCTCTTAGTTCTGGTCAATAGTTAGTCTAAAGGAATAGAATAGAATAGAAAAGAATACCCTAAAATCAAATCAACTGGTCCTCCAGGTTGGGGATTTGGACGACGGGCCAGCAACCCGTTCCCAATACCAATACCCAATTACAAAGCCTCGGAAAGTTAGGATGGAAAATCGAAGACGAACCAAGCAAAGAAAACGGACAATAAATTTAGGTACATGGAACGTACACGGAATAAATCGAAAGGTAAATGAAGTACTAGCTGAATTAAAACAACTAAATATAGACCTGGCCGTCGTCACCGAAACCAAAAGAAAAGGACAGGGATCAGAAAATCTAGGACAATATGATCACTTCTATAGCCGAGTGCCAAAAGAGACTTAGGCAAAACAAGGAGTGTCAGTTATAATTCAAAGAAAATGGAGAAAATCTATAGAAACATGGGAAGCAATTAACGAAGGAATGATCAAGATCAATATGAGTATCTGGGGATATAACATAACAATCCTAGGTGTATACGCTGTCAACGATGATGCTCTGGTTAATGTAAAAGTTGTATTCTTCCAACAGCTAAATGACGAAATACTAAAAACTGGGAGATCAAGAGAGCCCATCCTACTCCGGGACTTCAATGGTAGGACAGGAAGAAGAGAAAACGATGAAGTTGTAGGAAGATTCGGAGAAGACATAGTTAACAACAACGGCGAGAGAATAATAATTATTCTTCTTCTTTTTCGGCGCCATCTCAAACGAGTTCAGCAACTATCATGGCGAATTCATGTATATTTTGGGTGGTATGAAATAATGTTTGTGTATTGCGACCGGCCCATTCCTTAATGTGCTTGAACCACGATTTTGTTTTTCTTCCACGGCCTCTCTTTCCTTCTACTTTTCCTTCAAGTAATGTTTTCAAGGTTTCGTATTTTCTATGCCTCATAAGGTGGCCGAAATACTGTGTTTTGCGTTTTCTAAATAATGTTTACCAGTCGTAGTTGTTCCATATTCAGTCTCTGTAAAACTTCATCATTGGTTACTCGGGCAGTCCACGGTATTCTCAACATTTTGGAATATGACTACATTTCAAACGCTTGAATTCTCTTTTCTGAGTCTTTCTTCATTGTCCATGTTTCGCAGTTATAGTATAGTAGTAGTAGTAGTGTAGTAATAATGGCCATATGTAACACTGTAGTACTCTAAGCTCGATTTGACCGTGTCTAACTTTAAATTACACAGGATATTTTTCATCTTCAGGAAGCCTGCTCCTGCTATTTCTACTCGTCTCTTAATTTCTTCAAAATGACTCATGCTGTTATTCATTTTTCGTCCTAAATATATATATTTTTCAACGTCTTCTATTGCTTTGCCATCAACTTCACGATTTATTTTTATATTGTCGTCTGATTTGTTGAACAACATGCACTTTATTTTGAGTGTGTTTATGTTAAGACCAATATTCTTACTTTCGTTATATACCCTATCAATAATAAGTATCTGCAAATCCATTTCTTGGTCAGTAAAAACAACTGTGTCGTATGCGTAGCGGATATTGTTGAACACAAGTCCGTTTATCTTTATTCCCGCTGGTCTTTCTTCTAAGGCGTTTTGAACAGCTACCTCTGCATACGCGTTAAATAAAATTGGAGAGAGCACAAATCCTTGTCGAAGAGCTCTATCGATTTCCATTGATTCTGTTATATCTTCGTCTAAACGTACAGTTGCTGTTTGTTACGGGCCAATCGTACTTTTCCGACGACCCGTAACCAGATAGATGGAAAAAGGCCTACAGATTAGCTCAGAGGAGTAGGGGGAGTTCGTGAAAATCGCTTACGGGAGGAAATCGTTAGTTCTGTACAGGGTAAGTCAAAATTTGTGGGCGCCACCTTCCAAATTCAGCTGATTGTAGGTCCTCGTGAAAGGCCGAGAAGCCAACAGCTTACGGGAACGGAACTCACCTTTATTGTGCCTCCTCCTATATATTTAAGCTTGCAAAATTCGTATACAAACAAATACAGAGTACACAGTAATAAAAGAGGCAGTAAATTTTAAAACACATAATGAAATTATTAAAATGGCGATACAGAAAATGACTACACAAAAAAAGACGATCAACTGTGTTTTGATAGTTTTACAACAAATACTCGAACGTTTGAAAAACGAAGCTCGCCGCCTTTGGGTGCACGATATTTACTTTATTCAAATAGCTGCGTGGCCAAAGGCTTCGGGGTTACAGGCATCATACAATATAAACGAAATTACTTTTTACAAATATTAGTGCAAATAAAAACAATCTGCGACTGAGGCTCGCTTTTTGTTCCGACAAAACAAAGTTTAATTAGGTCAAACATTAGGAACATAGATGAAACAGAAAAATAGGAACAGAACGAACAAATAGAACAAAAAAGATACAATCTAAAACTTTGGAAGTAGAAAGTGTATTAATACTTTACAGAACCAGGTTAGATCAAAAACTACAAGATGCACACTTTAAAAATACGGAAGAACACTACAAATATATAAAGGAAGGCATACGTAATGCAGTACTAGAAGCACTAGGTAGATACGAAGATAGAAACCTAAAATAACAGAAACCATATTGGTGGAACGAAGAAATAGAAGACAAAAGAAACAAATACCAACAATACCTGAATTCCAAAAGTGTACACCATGAACTAATATATAAAGAAGCACAAGCAAAAGTGCGCGGAAAAATATGCCAGAAAGAGAATGAGTCATGGAAGAATCCGCACTGGGATAAACACGCACATGGGAGGACGACGAAACACAGAAAGTTGGAATAATAAAAAATATCAGGAAAGAAAGAAGAAAAGAGATTATAACCACCATAAAACCGCAAAAGTGGGTGGAATACTTTAAAGAACTTTTAACAGAACAACGTACAGAATTTGAAGATAATAGTACACCGCATAATATATGAACAATAGGTTCACCTATAACACTCACAATAGAAGAAGTTAAAAAACAATGCGTATCCTTGAAAAATGGAAAAGCTCCGTGTCCCGGCGATAAATATGGAGAACTGATAAAGAACGGAAGTAACAAGTTGTATGAACACCTATTAAAACTTTTTCAAGACTGTATATGAGTAGAAATGAAATACCAGAAGAATGGAATGAAGCCTATTTATCGACTATATATAAGAAAGGTGATCGAAACAAACGTGAAAACTATCGAGGGATAGCAGTAACGAACACTATTAGTAGAATACATGGGAAGATAATAAAAACAAGGATTGAAAACGAATAGAAATTAATGGAAGCTGCAACGGATCACATATTTCCGATCAAATAAATTATAGAAAAGAAGTTGGCAATAGCCAAGAACTACACCTACTTTTTGTAGATTTAAAAATGGCATACGATAGTGTACCACTGAAGAAGCTCTGGAAAAAACCAACATAAATGTGGAATTAATAAGAGTAGTTAAGACTTTTTACAAACAACCAAAGACAAAAATTAAGATGGGAAACAACTTAATACATGGATTCACGGTGACCAAAGGGCTGAAACAGGGATGCTGTCTCTCGGCAACATTATTTAAAATCTATCTTGAACAAGCCCTCACAGAATGACAAAAAAATTTCGAAGCATGGGAATGCCACTAAACGAGCATACATTATATACACTAAGTTTTGCGGACCATCAAATATTAGTAGCTCAAGACTACGATGACATCAACTATATGACACGCAAACTCATTGAAGAATATGCAAAATGGGAATTTGAGGTCAACTTGAATAAAACCGAAGATATGTGCATCGGAGGACAACAGCAACATGTAATACTCGACAATGGACAATGTATAAAACAATGTACGGAGTTCAAGTATTTAGGAATAAAACTCTTACATAACGGAACACTAGACGAAGCAATCAGAGAACGAAACATACAGGGAAGAAAGGTGATATCTATGCTAAATAATATTTTATGGGACAAAAATGTAAACAAAGAAAATAAGAAACGGATATGCAACACTATTGTCAAAAGTATAATAACGTACAGTTCGGAAGTATGGCCAATCAAAGACAGAACTGCGAAATGTTACAGGCCACAGAAATGGATTTCTGGAGAAGAGCAGCAGGTAGATCAAGAATGGCAAGAATAACAAACGACCTAATTAGGGAAATAATGGATATAAAACGTACAATAATAGATGACATTAAAGACAAACAATTGATATGGTTTCGACATGTGCAACGGATGCCAGAAAGAGAATACCAAAGCAGGTTTTACAGTGGAGACCGGGAGGAAGAAAAAAGCAAGGAAGACCTAGGAAGGGCTGGCAGAGTGGCATTAATGAAGAAATGAGAGAAAGAGGACTAGAGGAAGACCTGTTGAATGACAGAGAAGAATAAAGATTGGTATCGGAAGACGTAGAACGTTGTAAACCGATAATTATATATATTGCTGTGTTATTTATCCTATATGATTTATTTTAACTTCGTAATGCTTCGATCATGTTGAAAGGATGTTTTTGCTGTTAATAATCAGGATTATGTCTAAAATTAAGATTAATTGGCTTATTTGTAATCTAAATCATGCTCTGTAAGAGGTTATTGCTATTATATTTCATAAATGTAAACTTTATAACATAAAAAGGTATATTCCGAGCTTTCATGGTTTCTACGATGTGCTCTGTGTAGTGTTGGAACGGTGTTTTCAGTGAAAATTAGTGACTGAACAGTTGTGGGGACGTCTATGTTCTATTTTGATGATGAATTAGGTGTCCAGGGTAATGTTGGGGCCCTGTAAAGTTAATATTTTTAATATTGTCATATAAACATTATAAAATTGCTTATGTCAAGGTTAATTTAAGAATTTAAGAATTATTATTATTGTTAATAGTTCATGTTTTATAAGAGGAAGGGTTTTGTATACATTTATTTAGGTATAGAACTGTTTAAAATAGGAATTTTTGAGTTTGTTTAAAAGTTTCATATTTGGAGGTAAGATTTTATTTATTACTTATTATTATGTTATTAACTGATTTTGTTGATGTAAATGTTTATATTTAAGTTTAATAGGGGGCTAGTTAATTGTTTTTAGTGGTTTAAGATCTCAATTGTAAATTTTTGTTAAAATTTGAATTTGAAAGCACATGTTTATATATTGTTACAAATCTTCATAAATGTGACACTATTGGATTGCTAATTTTCCATAGGTTGTGTTTATGAAGTTAGGTTTTAGAAATATTTCTTTATTTAGGCTGTAGGAGTCGTTTTTAATTTAATTGATAAGAGATTTGGGAAGGGGAGATAAAATTCTAGTTTTCTATTGGTGCATTCTAAATTTTGAGATATAAATTTTGGATTTTATTGAAATTTAGTCTTGTTTAAGCTCTCATAAAGGGCAGACGTATTCTAGTATTGCTCTGAGAATGAAATTAAGACCAATAGGGTCGAAAGTTGAATATTATTGAGCGGAGTCATTTTTGGTTTATCATGTACTATATGAGGTTAAGTGTTAGAATTTTATTTTAGTAAACAGAAGTTATTTTTGTTCGATTTAAACTTGTGTTAAACTAGTTTTTTGGTTACAATAAAATTTACATGGTGTTTTTTAAGTTGGGGTTTGTGTTTAATTTATCTTAGATTTTCCTGCAAAGTGAATTACTTAATTAAAGTTGAAAGTGTTTTTCTTAATTAAGAAATTAAGAGAACTTTTAAATCTTACCTGTTCTAGATTACAAGTTTCTTGATAATTTTGAAGTATTTTAACTTCAATTTCAACATAATTATGGAGCCAGTGATCCTGCATATACTACTGCACACAACCGATAGGTGACCCATAATGAGTTCCGATTTCTGCATCGGGGTCAAATCTCTACAGATGTTTAGAAGATATTGGAACTACTTTGCGGTATAGTACATTTCAAAACCATTGCGGATGAAAGATAATTTTTGCAGATATTTTTTTAAGTTAATTTATATTTGTATGTAACTATCATATTGGGGAAGCCACGTTTTCAATATCATATGAACCCTGAAAATTTTATATACGTATTTATGTTGAGTTTAATTTTGTAAGAAAATCTTGGAATTTGATAATCGTTTAATAATTTATAATTATTTTATTATAACTATTCATAGCATATATTTATGGCTAACCAACGTGGGATTTGATATTTCATTTATGTAACAAGATTACTGTTATCGAATAATTAATAATTTATTTTTAATAACTATAGATAGCAATAAACATCTACATGACCCCTTTCTTTCAACGTCCATTATATTCTGTTGAAGCTTTTTTTAATTGAACTGTTCATGTAATAAACTAGACGGGATCATTACACTTTCTTCTAATTAGTTTGTAAATAAAATATTTTAGAAACTTTAATAGAGAATACAAAATAAATTACAAACGAGCGCACATTCCTTTCACACAATCAGTAATTTCCGACAGAAAATAAGGTTCGCGAGAGAATGTGTCGTAATTTTCATGGGCGAATACGTTTAATAACAAGTCGTAACGTGTCATTACTTCAACCCCAACATTTAACTTAATCACGTTTTACACTTCTCCCTAACGCAATCGCTTGTGGACTCAGCAATATCACGAGTTGCTTCCAGAATTACCCCTACCAATCAAATTTCACTTAACTGCATTATTTTCGTTAATTACTGCGCTTGATTAGTGCTTCATTCTTCCATCCGAAGTTTTCCGAATTACAGTCCATTGCTTCTTAAATAACTTCGATTTCGTTCAGGCACGCTTGACGAGAAACAAATAATACTATAAATTACCGAAACGTCCCGCAGGAAATAAATTTCCCATAACACTTGTTTAAGCCTTTGTTTGAATATGTACTGCGTGGTTCCAGAAACCGCTGTGACAACAGAATGATTTGTTCCGCGCTGTCATGTGCATTCTTCAAACATAAGGGAAACAAAAGTTAGAAATTTAGACCCTCATCAATCAATTTTAGCGTCCACAAGCAATTTTTAAGTGGACGGCTACATGCATTCTTGGAAACCAATTTTAAGAGTACTTCATCATTTCCTACCCACAGTATTGTAACGGACAGGTGATGTATTGAGTTCTCCCGTTCGTCTGCTTCACTGTGACAACTAAGCGATAGGGTTGGTTGCCTTGCAGGGTAACATATTGATTGTGCGTATAATGATGCTGCTTGCGATAATATATTTGCCGGATTTCTAATGGGCTGTGTTTGAAATTAATTGAATAACATTAATTTCAATTATGATTCAGCATGACAAGGCGTACGGTGGGTAATAATATGAGTATTAATAAATTTGTATTATGAAATATTATGTTTATTGAATTGGAATTTTCTTAGCAAATTCTATATTTATACAATTACGAGCCGAATATCTGGGCGACCACCTACGTGTAATAATTTATTTTAAAAACAAATTCATATATTTGGTCAAGATCTAATATGTTCTACGGCGTCCAGGGCTTTCTGAAATACACGGATATATGGGTGTGGGCAGATACGGACTTCCAAAGGCATTGCTTCCCTTTTTTGTAGTATCAAAAAGCAGTACCGGTCCTGCTGTATAGAAGTGCGACGTACATTATAACATCTAGATAATATTATAATCTTAAGTAAGAGGTGCAAGAAAGTCCGATAGAATGCGAAATCCAGGTATCAGAAACAATCTAAATGTGTAACCCCTCGAAGAAAAACTGCTGGAATACAAAGAAAAATAGCACCTACACCCTAAAAACATGATAAAAAATACCAAAGCATACATATCTTTACAGCCCACAACGAAGAAGAAGTCTACCAGACGGAGGAAACGATGGGCGCATGGACCAAGTCGTAAATCCACATTGTGAAAGACTTGACGACGACGAGTACTAACAAATGAAATTGTATTGGTTTTGACATTGGCAAAACAGTAAGGCGCTTTATTTTACAAGCGCTCTATTATACCATTATAACAGAAAACAATGTATTTCATTGCAATAATTATTGAAAATGCCTGCAGCATATTTGAAGACTTTAAATTTTTATGGTTAAATTTACAGATAACAGTTTAAAGCATATATGGAGTTGTTTTGTACCATACGACTCAATCGACGATTCATGCAAATCGTGAATAGTTCTGACAAACAGCTTTCAAGGTATGGCCTCAAACGGCAATCTCATCGAGTGCTTTATCTCGTAATAATTTTTTACCTTTTCCTGTGCTGTGCATTTTAAAGTCATCATCATCATCTGACATGGAGCCGACTCGAGGGTCAATCCTGAATTACGCCAGGCCCACCCCATGCCAGTAAGTGGGGAGGGATTTAATGGATAGGGTGGGATCGGGTGGGGTATTGCACAACGTTAGCATGTCCGCAATGCATACCGCAAGACACCGCTGCTGCAACACCAGGTAGTTAGTAAACTACGCATCAATGGGTGTTGAATACGTAGCCGAGACCGTTATGCGATTATGCATTTGACCCTAATAAACTTTGGTATCAAAGTTTTACAGTGTTCTTATTTCACATCTATCTATTGTTCTAAGGTTACTGATTGCACATCTCTTAGTTTCCTAATAACTAATAACCTACTTAACAGTTACTCCCAAACTTATTTTTACTGTCCGTTATGCGATTATATATTTGACCCTAATAAACGTTGGTATCAAAGTTTCACAGTATTCTTATTTTACATCTATCTCTTGTTCTAAGGTTACTGATTGCACATCTCTTAGTTTCCTAATAGCAAATATCCTACTTAATAGTTACTCCCAAACTTAGTTTAACTGTCAGTTATGCGATTAGGCATTCGACCCTAATAAACCTTGGTATCAAAGTTTCACATTGTTCTTATTTCATTGCTATCTAGTGTTCTACGGTTACTGATTGCACATCTCTTAGCTTCCTAATAACGAATATCCTACTTAATATTGGCTCCCAAACTTAGTTTAACTGCCCGTTATGCGATTAGGCATTTGACCCTAATAAATCTTGGTATCAAGGTTTCACCTTGTTCTTATTTGATTTCTGTCTAGTCTTCTAAGGTTACTGATTGCACATCTCTTAGGTTCCTAATGACTAATAACCTACTTAATATTTACTCCCAAAGTTATTTAAACTGCCCGTTATGCGATTATGCGTTTGGCCCTAATAAACTGTGGTATCAAAGGTTCACAGTGTTCGTATTTCACATCTATGTATTGTTCTAAGATTGCTTATTGCACATCTCTGAGTTTCATAATAGCTAATATAATAACCTACTGAATATTTACTTCAAAACTTATTCACACTGTCCGTTATGCGATTAGGCATGTGACCCCAATAAACCCTGGTATCAAAGTTTCACAGTGATCATATCTCCCATCTGTTCATTGTTTTAAGGCAACAGAGTGCTCCTATCTTAGTATCCTAATAACTAATTAACTACTTAATATTTACCGCACTGAGTACCACTGTTTTATCACTTAGTTGGAAGGTCGATTCTGCATTGCACTTCCTTCTTATCCCTAACATTCCCCTCTGCCGTTCACAGAGAGATATCCATCGTTTTATCTCCCACTGGTATTTGCTTCGTTCCCTCCCCCTCCTCTCCCTCTTACTGCCTCCTTGTCCTCGCCATCCTGTACCTCCTCAGTCGACTCTTGATCGGACTCTTCCGCCAGTGCGTACGCTCCTCCTACCTCTCTTCGGATATCCTCCCTTCTTCGTGCCCAGTCCTCCTATGTCTCCTCAGGCATGCCGGCTCTGTGCATATCCCCCCCTCCCCAATGATGTAACCCTCGCGTAGCATGGTCTTCCGATCTTCGTTTCCTCCGCCTGCGTGGCATAGTCCTGCTGTAGAGGGTGGCCGGCCGGTCCGCTTAGAATGTGTGCCCAGCGTTGACCTCTTGATGCCGTGAGCCGCCTGATACGTTAAATACATATCCAACCCCCATCCCCTAAACAATCTAATACCTATCCTAGCAACAGTATACGGATCTGCGCTCTAAATTACATTAAATTAAATTGACTGAGAGTAAGATAATTTAAGTAATTAAGGTAAGTAAAGGTACATGATGTTAAAGTGTACAAATCGTTTGTTACCTGTAGATGTTGCCATTGTCTAGACCTTAATTGTTCCTTTAACTTTAACTTTAAAGTTTAAAGTTATTGAGAGTAGATTAAATTAAATTACAGGATTTCAAGTTAATTGAAATTACATGAGATTGAAGTTTACAAATCGTTTTCTTTTCTTTTCTTTTTTGCTAATCAAAATAATACTAAGTTATTAGTTAATTAAAGGAGATTAATTTAAATTAAGTTAAGCGGTAGTAAGTGGAATAAAGAGGCTACCAATGCTACCACCGGCTACAAAAGACTACAAAAGACTACCAAAGGCCACTTAGGCCCTCACCACTTATCTTTGACTGTTTCTCCCCCACAGGTTTGTTGTTGTCTGTGTTGATCGCTGTTTGGTCCCTTGGATAGAGCGCTTGGTAGAGGCGGTGATTTTCCTACGTCCTTCCTCCCCCAGGGTCGTACCCCCTCGCCCTTGCATTTAACTTTTTGCCCCCAGATTTTCCTCGCTGAGCAGTGTTTCCCGAAACGTTATTCAAGAACTCCCGTTACCGAGCTCGACGCCAACCCTAGCGTGAAGGTCCAGCTGTTGAGCGTGACTCGGCTATTTTTAGTAAGTAGTAAGTAGTAGGAAAAAGAGGACTTCCAGCTCATGGGGGCTGTGAACCATGGGAAGTATACACACTTGTACTCTAGAGCTGACTTGCTAACTGAAACACAAGACAACGCATTATGTAGTGTGTTTATAGAAACCAATCAGAAAATTGCTTTATTTAACGCGGGACAACTAGCCTACTTCAAGAACGAGTTCATAATTAATAAGGTAGGGCACATAAAGGAAGGATTGCAGTTTGTCGCCTTTCCTGCTCAGGCGAGAACGATATCGATATACTCTTAGTAGTCATGGAAAAAAATAAAAATTACATCTATCTCTCTATAAGCCACCAAACTCTGCCTCGAGTCCGGAAATCCAGCCTGGGCAGAAAGCAAAATCATCGGGCGCACAATAGCCACAACACCATGTGGGGCTATTCTAACATCAATGACGACGGTCACAAAGTAGAACTTAGACAGAAAACGAATTCCTCAACTGCCGTTCCCTAAAAGAAACACCTCCACCACAGATTTAACTTCAAAAAGGCAGACTGGAAGGTCTTTAGAAGAGATTTGGGTTAAGCCGTACGATCAGTTGATCCCAGCCCTACAAGGAAGATACAGAAATGACCATATCAAAGAAACATATTCCAAAGGAGTGTAGGATGGACTACATACCAGGACTTACACCAAGAAGACCTTTTCTTGGAAGAAACTGCTGCATTAGAAAATTGCCTATTTAATGGTATCGCAGATAATCATCAGGGAAAACGGCAAGAGGGTACATGAAACAATCAAGTAGACAAGCACGGAAAACCATGAAAAAACAAAATAATAATCCAAAGCAACCCATTAAGCACTCGGATGTATACTCTGGCACTAAAAGCTAGAGATGGCTACTGGCTATGTTCAGTAAATACCTGGTTCAAAGCCCTATTCCTAGGAGAAAGGCGAGGATAATAGCTATTCCTAAACCAGGTAAACCCTTGGTTTCTCAAGAATTTCGCTGGTGTGTTGCGTATACGAGAGGAGTTTTTTATATTATCTACCTAGCTATGGAAACAAAATGCTATCATGACAATTTTATTATGTCAAGTGTCTGTGACATTTTAGAGGGTTCTCTTCAAGTTTGATACATCTAGCTTAAAATTGACCATCTCTGTATACAGTTAGAGGTGCAAAAATGCGTCATAAAATTTCTATCGAAAGAAGGCGAAAATCAAAAGAATATCTATGAGAGAATGGTGGCTGTGTATAGGAAAAATAGCCCTTCCTATATTGAAATTAACGTTACCAAATCGTTCGTTTCATTGCTGTTGGAAATTATTGTATACAAATGTATTTTCTGCTATATTTTGCAACAATATAAAGCAAATTCTACCGTAGAATAAATACTGTCAACGAACTGGAGCTGTGATGTACTGAAAATGTGATATTAATTATCAATTCGTTCATTACTTTACTGCTGGAAATTATTGCATTTAAATGTCTTTTCTGCTATACTTTACATAAATATAAATCAAGTTTTACCATAGAATAAATACTGTCAACGAACTCTAGTTGCGGTGTACTAAAAATGTGATACTAATTGTCAATTTTTTCATTTATTTACTGTTAAGAGTTATTGTATTTAAATGTATTTTCGGCTATATTTCACAACAATATAAATCAAATTCTACCGCAGAATAAATACTGTCAACTAACTCGAGTTGTGATGTACTAAAAATGTGATATTAATTGCCAATTCGTTCATTTCTTTACCGCTTGAAATTATTGCTGTTAAATGTATTTTGTGGTATATTTTACATAAATATAAATAAAATTTTACCGTAGAATAAATACTGTCAACGAACTCTAGTTGCGGTAAACTAAAAACGTGATATTAATTGTCAATTTGTTCATTTATTTACTGTTGAGAATTATTGTATTTAAATGTATTTTCGGCTATATTTTACAACAATATAAATCAAATTCTACCGTAGAATAAATACTGTCAACGAACTCGAGCTGTGGTGTACTAAAGGTGTGACATTAGTTGTCAATTTGTTTGTTTCGTTACTGCTGGAAATGATTGCATTTAAATGTATTTTCTGCTATATTTTATAACAATATGAAGCATATTATTTCAACAGTGCAGGCTTCTTGAAATAGTTTATAAGGATTTGCTACCTTAACATTTATCCAAATCTTACAACTCCTAGATTAAGTTCAAATTCTTATTCGTGTTTTTACCGATTAGGGGTTTGGTATATAGGTATGTTGATACTAAATAGAATATCAACATATCAAATAGAGTCTATTTGTTTATAACTTACTTCCTTATCAAATCCGATTTTGTAATCTGTAGAGTTGATTTACAATTAGCTCATTTCAAAATTTAGTTGAAGTATTTATTGTGTATAATCACATAACAGGAGTTCTGTGTCACATAGCATTCAAAACCCTAATGGAGGGTATTGGCCTTTTTGCGAAAGCAAGGAGTCGGATCTGCCTCTGGCATGGGCTGAGGGTATGTTGACTGATATGAGGATATATCCGATCCAAAAATAGCTAGGAGGTGCGAGCAGCCTCAATAAATAACCGAAGAGCAATATTTAACCTAGTTGATATTCCGCTCGCATCGCGGAATAGGAAATTATTTTTCCGCTGTACAATATCCCAGCCACGTATACGGCTTGCATCATAAATAGATTTGATTTCATGTATTCATGATTCCAGCTCACTTTATTTGATGAAGACGGATGAACTAAGTTTCCGAGGGGCGAAAATATTTCGGTTAATGTGCCACGGAAATTATGTTATTGATTAAGTTATTTGTTACCGGACTAACTCGATAGAACCCCAACTTCGCACAAGCTGGAAACGTTGGAGGCCTTGCATTTTCTGAGGATATATCGAACTACCATGAATTATGAAAGCTGCAATTATGAATATTAAATTCACACCTCGCTACTTAGAAGCGTCAATAAATAATAAATGTAGTAGGTGATTTCCATATTTGAATATTTATAAGCAAAAGCACTTAGAGTACCCCCAATGAAGTTAGCGAAGATTATATTTGCAGTTTTCGTACAAGCGAACGTTCTTTATTTATGCTGTTGACACTTAAATAATTATTTCTGGTTGAAGCGAACCTGATAAGAATTTTATACCATGTTGAATTTTTTATATTCCCCAAAAAACTCCTACTGCAAAGCGTACGTATTTAACCAGCACTGAAAATGAATCTGTTAGACACCCAATTTTCCATTCCCCCAAGAATTTAAAATTGGTGGAATTCCAATTTGTCAACTCGAAAGAAGAATCAATTAAACTGGGCCTTAATTATCATCAGTTGCGAGTCTAGAGGGTTGTCTGAAAACCCTTCAAGCACATAAGCGTGGCTATAATGACTCGAGGGCTTTCCTGGTAATTATTCTCCGTCCAACGTTTATATTAATAAATGTTTAAATAAGAGAAATAATATTTTTTATTGCGGACGTAGGCGTTGGAAAGTGGAACTGTTATGAGGGTTATCATTCTTGCTTTGCTACTGTATTACAGCTTTCTGGTCTCAGCAGGGTGATACCATTAAGAGGCGAGGCATCTGTTGCTCGAAATTTACACAAAATACTCAACTCGCATTTATAACTAATTAAGGTTAATTATAGCCTGAAGAATAAAAAGTTTAACAAAAGAAAATAAAAGTTGGACTTTTAATTAAAGAAATCCGTGTTGCCTAAACTCGTTATTTTTCTTGTTTTAAAGCTGTTCTCGCTTTGAAAAGATAAACAGAGTATTTTATCGAAAGACTTAAATGTAATTAAGACAATACTAATTTAGAAAAAAACAGGAAAATGTGCCTCTAATTGGACTGACTTTCCGCAAAATCAGCATTTAACAACTTTTATGTCTTGAACTAACTAACCGTTCTAGAGAAATTGGTACCTTTCTTGCTCTGGCAAATATTTTTGAATATTCTACTTAAACTTAAATAATTGTAAGTTTGAAAATAGAACATTGTTACGGGCCAAACGAGCTTTCTCGTCGACCCGCTACAGGATAGGTGAGAAAAGGGCCTACAGCTTAGCTCAGAGGAGTAGGGGAGTTCGTGAAAATTGCTTACGGGAGGAAAATCTTCCTAGTTGTGTACAGGGTAGGTCAAAATTAACCAGCTCCACCTTGCAAATCACAGCAGATGACCAGTTCTCGTGAAAGGCCGAGAAGCCAGCAGCTTACGGGAATCTGACTCACCTTTATTGTGCCTCTTCGTATATGTAAAGCTTACAAATTTCATGCACACAATAAAGTAAAAATACATAAAAATAAAAGATATGGTAAATTTCACGACAAATATAATTCAACTTCTTTCAGATTACTGACATGATACAAAAAAATATAACGATTACATTGAAAATGATAATATTTATGGTTAATTAATGCAAGATTTTGTCCGATATTTAATTTCTTAGAACAGGCCTACGCAGCCAGTTGCGTCGGAGTTTACAATTTAATACAATTTATGAATATTCTTTACAATTAACAAAAAAAAAAAGAAAATCGCACTTGGCGACTGAAGGTCGCTTTTTGTCGCATCAAAAAAAAAGGTTCAACACATGAAACTTGAAAATTAATCTCCGAAAAAGTTTTTCACGGCACTATAACTATTTATTTCACCTCTCTTTCGTTGAAGGGAGTAGAGAGAGAGAGGCAGGCACAATCTGGGGTGTTCTTAAGATGGAGGAAAAATCCGCCTGCACAGTCTGAGGTGTTCTTAGGTCCGGAAAAAGGTAGACGTTCTGTAACGTGCGATTTCTTGCGCTTGGTTGATTGGCATTTAAATTTTCAATACAGCATTTTGGATTGCATATTTAAGCTTTTGACTAATTCAAATTTGGCCTTGTGGAGGTTTCGTGTCATCTACTCGTGTATTTCCGGTTCAGGAAATGGTAAATATTGGGTTTTCTGTTTGAAATATAACTGTACGAGTTCTCAAAGAAGGTGCACGTGTTTTGAGTTAATTTTAGAAGTCGTTTTAAGACTTGGGAAGTTTTCCGATTTGAATTTTCAAGACACATTTGGGAAGTTCTTAGGCATCGATAGAGTGATGTGAGTTCCCGGGGAGTTGATCCCAATCTGAGTGCAATTCTTTTTGAGAGAGTTTTTTTTGCCAGTTAACATCTTCTGGTAAGCATAGAAAATCCAATTTCTCTTGTTTCACTTCTAAGACTATTGAAATTATTTAGGCGAATTGGCGGCGGTTCGAATTGACAGAAAATACCAGTCATTTGTGAAAAATCAAAGAGATCCTGTGGGTTCGAGACAAGCGGAATTATCTGCCGTGCAGCGAGCGTGTACAACAGGTGTGGATCGATATAACGAGATCGCAGGTGTGTCAATTCCTTTCATATTCAATTTTCACATATAATTTCGAGGATACGGGGGTTCCAGAAATATTATAGTTTAATAGTAAGAAATCATAGTAAAACTTGTAATTATATACTTAATTAGTGGGTGTTTAAATACAATTGATTTTGTATTTTGTAAATATTAGTGATATTTTTTCTTGAAATACTGATAATAATTGTTAAATGGTCAACAGTATAATTAATTTTCTTTTATTGATTAAAAATCAAATAAGCAAGGGGGAATAGTGCGGAAGTTTTAAATCTTGATTAAGAGTGCGCCGATACTAATAATATATTGGTATTTCTACATCTGGGTATTGGATTCGCGAGGCCTCCAGAAACTTAAAAATACCTAGCGGGTTTGGTCGCGAATATCATTATGGTTGGAAGCGGAATAAATGCTTCGTAGTCTAGTAATCATTTCGCATTATTGCGTTCCCGATATAATAAAGAATTTTGTTTTATAAATTGTTTAACGGAAGGTACTGTTAGCCATGATTGGTTAAATACTGTTATATCTATAAAAATATCTTTATTGAATACCTCTTTTAATATCAAGTGGTTGTGTCAAAAAGATTGAATTGCGTGAATCTTTATATAACTTGAAATATTGTAATTTATTGTTGTGTTTTATTGTGTCTTGGTTTAACATAATTTACTGTGGTGACAAATTGAGCATTTGCCGAAGCAAGGTAGGTCACAACTCCAAGAAGGTTCCTGTTTACCTCGTGTTATTTTCAAGGACGAAGGATATTTTAAACAGGTGGCGCCTAGGCTTATCAAACTCCCCCTTCTTCGACTGTAGCTGGTCGACCCTTGTCCTTGATACCTGGACGTTGCATCGTAAATGGTAGTTTCGGTTGTATTGCTTCTATTTAGTATAAAAGAATTGTCGCCGTCGATTCGACTAGGCGTTACAGTTCTTCGGAAAATCTCGAGACGAAATATTCGCTGCACAACCTTCCCAGTTTGTCGCAGCAACGGCACATGCAGAGGAACAAAAATAGGCTCGATAATAATCCGCCAAAGGCGATCGGCAAATTCGCAATGAATTGCCTTTCATGGATTAAAATTCCAGCGCGTTTCTTTAAATCCGACACTTTTCGATGGTTCTGTTCGCCCCACGGTGAAAATAGCGATACGAAAATTCACGCGAAAACCCAAGCCGCCCCTGCAGTACTTGATTAAGGCGCTTATCGTAAGCAACCGGGCCGAAGAAGATGCTAAGTTCGATTGAAGAGAAAAACGAACGAAAGTATCCAGCAGCTGGAGGATATCATCATATTGCCAAATATGGTGCAATAATTCTAGAACAATTTAACACGTAGGACTACCTTCAAGGGCAAGCGCGTAGACAAAATATTAATCGGCACTTACACATGATAACAAAGAAAGGTCCACACCAAGCTGTATTCGGGAAATAATAATAATATAATAATCGGCTACAGAGCGGCAATTAAAATATGACGTTAATTCAGATGAAGTGGCAGAAGCAAATTAACATTATAATATTTAAAATACTTAACAGTAGAATAACAAATACCCTCGAAAATCCATGGCAAGTGTTTTGGGTTTTCAAAATTACAAGGAAGAAGGAAAAAATCAATAAAGTCGTCTGTACTACAACACAAACTGCAAACAATTATTTTGTTTCGATACAAGCACATAATTTCAGGTACGTGAGCAAATGTGGCTTGTGATACTTGATGGACTATTACAACACTTTAAGCACTACAAATGCCAAATATTTGAAGCTTTGCAAGTGTGTTTAACACACAATAATTCCAAGAATGTTTATCTACTTATACACCATTAAATGTTTAGCGACCATTCGTTTTTATATTGTTTTATTCCAATTTGTAACACTGCACGGAGGCTCATCGAAATTTGCTTATTCATGATGTATTCGGCAACACTGAACGTTTTTCCTTCAAATTTAGTAGAGAGGCTTAAACGAGCTATTTGTGTGGAAATATTTTACAGCGGCTTCAAATGTCTTGCAAGAGTATTCGTTATCATAGTTTTTCGTGTACGTTTTTCAAGTTTTTGGTCACTAATAGTGTGTATTGCCTATTAGATTTAAATATAAATTCTAATTTTACAAACAAAAAGCTGCCGCGCATACTATTCTAAAACAACGATTGGCAATGAGGATATTGTGAGATGATTGCATATTTCTATGCATACTTCCTAATTACTCAAACGAGGATTGATTGCTGTTTATTAGCAATTTCGCGGATAGAAACTCCTTCATTATGATGGAAAATGATTGCATACCGCAAAATATCTCAAATAGCTCAAGGAAAAGCTTTAATTAGCTATATCTGTTGTTAAGTAACGGTTTTTGCCTGCTGTTATAAAAGTTTGAAGAAAAGGCCGTGTGGTGGAGTCTTGCGAAGGGTCAGCGGCGGTAGTCTACGTGGGGCAGTGTTGTTGGTAGTTAGGCGTGAGCTTGCATATCTTTGGCGTAATAACTAATTAATAGCGTTTGCCAATTGATTTCAATGCGAGTATTCTCTGAGCTGAGGCGAGGTGCGAATTTAGTGTTACCATTTATGTAATTATATATAAAAATGGGCTGCAGTGACAATATCAGCTTATATGTATAAGCACTGGTGTCTCTGGCAGGGTGATGGTTTATATGTGTTTACCCGAATGGTTACGTGTTATCCACTTGTTATTATATATGGTTTATAAGTATTGGGTCCTATTATGGTTATTATACAAGATTGGTGTGTCTATGTAAGTAGTTGTAGGGAACAGTATCGTAGCGAATGTAAGTAGCTAGATGAGTAGATAATGTGTGTGACATGATTTATTTTAAAGTCTAATTAAGACATATATTATCATCAAAATAGACAACTATTCTATATTAATTTTCCATCTCTTCCATCTGTCTTAACGTTAATGCGCATATGAATGTCTGGGTAATCCTGTATGGTTGCACTATTGAAACGCAATATGCGCTCCCTTTACTGTTGATAAACCTATCGCCGCGGAAGACACTCGCCAGCTACAAAACTATAAAAATTGCGTAATTAGTTAGCAGTTGCGCATATAAGTTCCAGTACTTTATACAACTACAATACCTATACAACTTACATTCCACCAAAACTTCTTTGGTAACAATTTCATGAATCTTTTAGGTGTGTATATACTTAATTCGCAGGAAATCAAGTTTTGGTAATAACTTCAAGGATGATCAATATTTTTGTAAATTTACAGATTTCTAGTTGTAAGTTTTCAATGAGTACCACTAATTACATTATTAATAAATCTAAATGATGTAGCAATTCCAGTTTTGCGAATGAGGTAAATGGATATTAAAGCCGTTTAAACAGGGGTTTCATTTTCATTTACCCAAACTTTTGAAAACTTTGTAATAAAAAAATAAAAATACAGTCAAACTCCCATATTACGAACGTCTATATAGCGAATTTCTCTATATAACGAAATTTTGTGCTACACGCTGCACCTTTAACCAAAAACACATGTACAATTGTTTCCAAATAGCGAAATTAAATTTCTATTTAACGAATTTTTTAGCGTAAAAAAAATAAAATCTATTAAAATCTTAATGGTTTTGGGAATTTCGTACCCAAATGTTGTCTATTATAAGTTCATCCGGTACAGTCATAGAAAGTTTTCCAAGAATTGTAAAGGTTTTGTCAAGTTTACGACTCCCTTTATGTTTAAATGACGTCTTTTCTTAATGGGCATCTTAAAGCAGAAAATTGCAATAGAAACCTGTTTTAAAAACGGCCAGTTTACGCAAAATGACGAAGCGAAAGTGTTTAAGCATTACAGAAAAAATTAAAGTGTTGCAAGAAGTTGATAAAGGTTTAAAAAAGATATTGCAGCAATATTCGATATTCCTGCCAGCAGTTTATCAAACCATTATAAAAAATTGTGAATCGATGTAGGAACTGCAGCAAAACGTGCTAGAACATGTGTGTACGAAGATGTTGATGAAGCAGTTTTGAAGTGGGTCCATTTATGTACTCGTATTACATATGTAAACAAATTGTATTAAATTTATTTTCAAAAAAAATCTTATTTCTCTATAATGAAATTTCTCTATTGCGAATTTTTTGTCAGAATTTAGCGACTTCGTTATATAGAAGTTTGACTGTAATATTGTTATAAACTTTCAATAGAAATAAAATTACTGAATAATAATAATCATACTGTGAACGTCCTGTTGTTTCAATATTGGATTATATTAATTAATCCATTAATTACTTCTTTAATTAGAAAAGTAAAAGTAATATTAAGCAATTAATATGTTATTCCATAATTATTAATTTGCATTTTATCAATTAATAATGTATTTTCTAACTAATCATTTAAATAATCACCAGTAAGAAGCGCGAGCTTTGCTGTTTATTTGTAAGCATTTCCATGTAAATGCGTTTAAACGTCGAAGACGATTATTTTCCAAAGTTTGCAGTTTCTCTTTTACAATTTTTCAGTCTTGAATCCAATTATAGAAGTGATTACAAACATATTTTCTTGAAAGGCAGGTTTTAAGTAATTTGTTAAAAGTTAATCAATTGTCGGGGCGGATATTATCAAAACGTTGAAGATATTTATTATTAACAAGTAGTGTCAATTGAATTTGACAAACTCCATGAGCAAATTCATTCAATGTACTGCTACTCAGACAAGTGTACAAATTAGGGGAACAAAATAATGAAATTTATTTAATGAGTACTAGAGTAATACTAATACTAGAGTAATAGAAAATTGTCTGTAATCTTCCACCAATTTCTTTATAATCTGCGTTAGGTGACTAATAATTAAGTGATTCACAAATCTAAATGATGTCAAGTCCAGTTATGCCTTGCTACGTGATTGTAATTTCCCCTAAATCAAAAATTCTACATTTCCACCTAAAACACGTTGCGCTAAAGTCAAAACAGCAAGCAAAGCACCGAGCAGAAAATTACTCTGACGTCGAATTTCGCGACTCGCCATGTATCACATTGTGGTGTTACGTTCAGCCCCCATTCGACTGTGACAGATCAATGCTGCGATCAAGCATCCCTGCTAGGTGTATTAAATGATCAACATGGATGTGCCCCAAATCCCCTTCAGCAAGAGATGATCAGTTCCATTCTGTTGAACCCTTATATCCTATAAATCCGTTCGTTGTATCGGGTAAAGGAAACGGTGCGGCTCTGTTGTATATCACAACCAGACTTTTGCTTTTTTCGTCTGTGTACTTAGCTGAATGTCAAAATCAAATGCTTTTTCAATAAAGCGCTTTGTCGCACATTCTCACCATCCCTTGAAGGATCTTAATCTTTAGCTAGATGACATGATAAAAATTTTACATTAGTGAATGATCGATTTTATTTGAGTCACGAATGTAGAACTAAACGTTAGTACTTTTGAAAATGTAACAATTTCTTAAACAACTAACCTGAATACAATAGAATAGAATATATTAATGTTTGTAAAAGTTTATACCTTCATATAATTGTCCGTATCATATGTATGCTGATAATAAATATAACATTTACATTAACAAATAATTGTCACCATTGTCGATAAAATTAAACGAAGCAATTAGAAAAGTCTTGTTCCAAGAAATCATGATGCAACTATATCTGCGATGTTGCCATGCATACCGGATCTCAAGTTAACTCCAAAATACATCTTGAGGTTTTATGCGCAAAAGGCGCTGTAGCGCTCTCTACAGTAGGAGTAGAAGAACTTCTAGAGTATAAAATCGCACAAAATGGGTACAAAGTGAACTCCGGCCAAAAATTTTAATTTCACCACCCCTTCACATGTCCTCTTGAATGAGTACGATATACACATGGATACAAGACGAGATCCAAAATCGGATCTCACCTTGCAAAAAGGATCTCATCTTGTACAGTTTGTAACTCCAAAAGATCTCGACTTGTACCGAAAATAAATATATATTGCCATGTTATTTACCCTAAATTAATATTATTATTCTAAACTATACTTATACTATGTTAGTTTTACTTTCTAACATTTATATGATGTGATTTTGGCTTCGTAATGCCTAACTTATAGGTAAAAGGATACTATTTTGATGGAGAAGTCCAAATTTATACCTGAAATTGAATGTAATTAGCTTGATTATCATGTTAAGAATTTTATCTGTAAAGTTATAATGATTAAATATGACAAATGTATACCTGATTAGAGTAGAAGGTCTTGTACGATCATCGGAGGATACTACGATGTGGTTTGTTAGTGAACAAAGTGATGTGTTCGTGCATATTCCTTAGGGAATGAGGATATAGATGTCTATGTGCGGAGTAGATGATGTTTTGGGTTGCTCTGGGCAGTTTAGGAGCCCTGGAATGTACAATTTGTTATTATTTTTGTATTTACCTTTTGTAAATATGTGTGTAACACGTTTAATTTATGTTTCCTTATGGTATTATTATTATAATTAATTTGTATGTTAGGTAAAGGAAAGCACTTTTGTTTAATTGAATTAGATTATTTAGTTAGAAATTATGAAAGTTAGATGGAAATATTAAATTTCGAGGTTAGAAATTGATTGTTGCTTATTGTATTGTTATTAGCAGATGTAGAGGGTGTATTTATGTTAGTGTTATTTTGTTAATGATGTAGTATTCTGTATTTAATGATTTTGTAACTCAATAGTTGAAATGTATGTAAATTTAATAATTCTGACAGTAGTTTATTTTTTGTTTTAAACCGTGGAGTCATTAGTATCAAAAGTTTTGTAATTTTATAAAGATCATTATTCTGAAATTTCTTTCTTAGTAAAATTTTGTGTATTAAGCTTGTTATTAACTATTTGATAAAGTTGTGGGGAACCTCCGACGCTCCGAAGGGGCATAAGGAGGAAACGAGAAGAAGAAGATAAAGTTGGGAGTCAGCTGTAGATTTATTTGATAAGTCGAGGCTTTGTAATTGGTACATTTTTAATTTTATATGTGCAGTAAGATACCAAATTTGGAAAATTTGAGTTTTGAGTCTGTTTTCGATGCTCATAGAGTCAACACGTATTAGTTGCGAGCTCTAATTTTGAATTTAGCTTGTATTAAAGGCTAGTTTCGCGAAGCTTGGGGCAAGGCCAAGTTTGTTTACAATTTGTGTATTAAGGTTAGGTCAACTTAACGAAGTTTCAAATTATGTGCAAGTAATTGTTCAAGTGTTTAATTATCTGTTGAAAGAAAGTAATAAAATTTTTATTTAAATTCAAGCTATTAAAAGTGTTTAATTTATAAAATACGTACCTGGAGTCTGACATTCAAATAGTGTTATTTCTTCCAACGCTCCTGAAAAGTAATTTATTAAAGAATATCAATTTAAGAGTAAATTCATTACTTCATAATAATGAGAAGTTAACTTACCTGCTTTGTTTAATACACTTGTATAAAAAAACAACGTTATCAACGATCCTGTAAGCAGCCAGAAGCGTGTAGAGATGACTCAACAGTACGAGATCAGGCGAGAATTTATGCAGCCGTTGCAGTTCTGAGAAATGATGTACAGTCCGTTTCAAAATTGGATTTCAGATAAGTTTATAATTTATTTATGTATGTGTTTGTTGTACCCATTATTGTAATTAGATAACTATCTTTTGGAGAGGCCACGAAACGAACCCTGAGATCTTTGTAATTTTTATATGCTGATGTGAATTGAAAATTAAGTTTTGTAGTGTGACGTATATTTCATTTTAATTTGTATTATTGGCGCAACCAACGTGAAGATTTATTTATTTTTATTACAAATAATATTGCAACATTTAATTTTGAGCTAGCCAAAGAAAGGGCAATTATATAATTTAATTGATAATTATTTATTAGGTTAATTCATTGCATATATTTATGACGCAAGCCAACGTGGAGCTTTTATATGTCAGTAATGTAACGAAAAGTTGTAAAACGATATTTAGTAATTATTTATAAACTTAATACATAGCAATAATTTGTTGTGATCCCCTTCGTTGTTGGACCAAGTAAATTATGCTGTATGACAAATAATTAATTATTGTTGAGTTGTGCAAATAAAATAAAGTGAATGGTTAAACTTACACACTGGGTGCAATAAAACAATATCACATTTTTAATCTTAAGATATCCTTCTCTAGATGAATTTCCAAAATGAACAAATTCTTAAATTATTTAACCAACACGAAATCAAATGAAATTGCACCAACACTTTTGCAGATCTCAGGCTCGCTGTTATAAATGGTCATGATGCATGAACTCGTGTAGCTGGTAACAAAGCAAGCACACAAACAAAGAAAATATAGGGAAAATCAAGAAAATTATTATACAAAAATTAGTTAACAAAAATTATCAGTGCTTTCCCTTTTACGAGATAAAATATTATTCAAGTTTATAATTCAACATAAACATAATAACCCACCAATTATTCTTTTATCTCTCCTTCCAAATGTTTATATTTTTCTTTATAAGAATCTTTAATTTTAAATCTACCAAGCTTTGGCGCGTTCGGTCCTATCACACATGACAATCTTCACCATCCAACGCAGTAAACAGGTTGTTCAGGGTTTTGTTTGACCAAATTAGTGCAGTTAATGTTTGTTTGTTGCATCCAATTCTCGGCCACGCATAAGTATATTCAGCTATCACTTTCCAATAAGGATACACCATTTATTGTTCAATGATTTGAATGAATCAAATTAAAGTCCTAACCTCAAATTGCTTCAAGATAAATTTGCGTAATGTAGTTTCTTTTGTAAGTTATTCCCCCATTTTAATATTTCGAAGCACTTCCTTCTATTTCTTTATTTATATTTAATAATTTTAATTATTTCTTGTAGATTCGAAATTTTCCACAAGTATCATTAACGTTTGTGTCAAACTTGTCAAACTAAATCATCGACCATCTTTAAACAACTGAGAATCAATATAAAACCATTGAAGAACCCACGCCGACTTTCTAAATTTTTACGATTTCTAGAACGTAAGTGGAAGAGAACACTTTAAATACGTATAAACGTTAATACATTATTTTAACTTGTAAAACATTAAATTGTTAATACAAATTACAAATTTAGCGGAGCAGCAAATTAGGCGTGGTCTCGGCTTTACAAGACAAAACTCGTCGTTTTCTTCTTCGTTGCCTAGCAACTACTAGACACAATAAAAATTTTTGTGTCCCCCAGGGGCTCAGCCAATAAGAATTAAGCATTAAAATTGACCAAAATAACTATAAATTTCTTATAAGTACAATAACTTTCTTATTACTAAAATTGCATAAAGAAAAGGAAATCACCAAAATGTTCTTTACAAATTTACAAAAATATCGATATCTCACACGACATATTTTTGATAAAGTATTTGGAAATTGACAAATAATTTTACATTAAATAATAAACATATTACTAAAAATAACTTCAATGTTAATTAAAATTAACACAAAGCTTCCTCATACATATAAGGACATTATTAGAAACATATTTTTCTCAAAGGAAAAATATGAAATTCACAAATTTTTACTTGTTAGTATCAAGCTGTCAAAATCATTACTTTTTTACTTATATTTGTTAAATTACAGCTTAATAATGCACAAATAAGGTTGATAAGTAGCCTCTATGCTTTTGTGAAGATGAATATCAACCAAAACAAGCAGCTTTGCTACTAGAAACCAAGTTGCACAGCTTGACGAAACCAAAATCAAGTTCGGAAACATTAAATTACCTTGTACTTGACTTATATGCGGTTAAACAACTTATTTTCTTATAGGGTAGCTTCATATCGATTGCATAAATTGCACATAGTAATGGCTACAACACAAAATTGACTGACACACTATTCGACAAAAAAGATTATAAATTAGCAATTCAGAAAAGAGTATCCAAGAGACCACTCCGCCACTTCTAAATATATTTCAATGTCTTATTTAGGTAATATATCGGAAAAAATTGCTAAAATTATAATCAAATCAAGTACATTTAAAGTAATTTATAAAACAACAAAAAACACATTCAACACCTTATTCAATGCAAAAGATAGAACTAACGATTTGTTAAAATTAAAAGTGTTCACAATATTATCCTGCATATATAGGCCAGACAATTAGAAATTTTGATACCAGATGTACACATACCTCATACAAATACAAATACACAGAAGAATCTAACCTCGCTAAACACTTGTTAAAACACAATCATTCATTGACATCAAATAATACAATAATATTGTGATGATAAACGCAAATTGGATATAATTGAGGCCCTTCAAATTCGCAAACACACTTTTAGTCTCAATTTATTATCGCTCAAAAGTAAGTTTTATTGATATAACATAAGGTCCCATATTTTATTTTTCTAAGCTGAGTTGTAAATTTAGTGGAAGGCGACGTTATAGCCATAGCATATAGAGTGAAATTACTTTAAATAATAGTTGAGAATGAAAATAGCCGCGTAAAAATAAAAATGCCTAGAAAGTCACCATCTGACATAAACAGAAATATTCTTATTTCAAGGCTCTTCAATACTGTATGTCAACAGTTAAAGAAACACACTGTGTAACATGTATCATGTATTTATTATAAGATCAAAGCCACTCTTCAAACGTTTTGATCATTTTACTTCTACAGTTGCAGCAACACTTACCAATAGATTAATAGATAAATATTGAGTAATAATCTTATAAGCTCGGATTTCTTTTCCTCAGGTTTAGAATGTAGGTAATTTAAGCTGGACGTTAGAGCCATTAAAACCAAGACGCAAAAGTTTTGCTTCGCCCAGAGCTTGAAACGAAGTTCAATTTCAGTTACGAAACTTGTCACGACTCACAAGTCAGTGTCAGCTTTTTACCCAGCTCGTGTTATCTAAGACGACGTCGAGAACGTTTTTGTTGTTTTTTAATTCCAGTGAATTGTGTAGTGCATTGGGGTGGGTGTATTATTAGTTTAAGTAATTTTTACATTCAGACCTAGACTGGAATACGAACGGTGTAATGCTTACAGTACCAGACTTTTAATGCTTACACTCAACTTTTAATATGATCTGGGACTAACGGTGAAATGCTCCCACAGAAATAATTTTTTTAATGGATTTTAATAATTCAAACCTACTTGCTTCGCCTCGAAATAGGTGGCAGTAATAGATATAAAATGTCTTAACAAATTAAATTTTACGTATGCAGTACTCAAATAGTGCAGTAAAGAGGTATATTCATCTAATGGATTTTTGATGAGGATGCACATGCATAAGACCCAACGTTCTGGCCGTATTGCTAAATTATGCAATAATTTTTGAAAGAAACAGCCCGGATGTTGCTCTACTGCAACTGTAGCAGCTGTTCCACCATTAAGACAACAAGGTGGTTGTTTTTGTTATTCTTCCTGCCCACAGTTTTCTAGGTTCAGATGGCACATGATACGTACATATCCAAAAGTTGTTATTGATCACTTCCTTATATGTAAAATGTGACATCTTCCTGAAAAATAGCATGTTATATGAAACGCAGAGATGATATAATACCGTAAAGTAAATGTGAAAAAAATATCATTCGTTTCCAAGCTATACTAATCCATTTCAACTGATGTGCGAATATCCAAACAGAAAACAGATAAATAACATCAACAATTTATTGCCTGGATTAAATTAAGAAACTTTTATACGAGAAAGACATACATCCAGGTTTGATCATATTTTTCTGAACACACCTGTTTTGATCGAGCCAGTTGCAACATCAATTAAATTACTACAACAATATTCAGGTTCTATAAATCCGAACACAATTTCATAATTTTGGAAATATACAATGAATTTTATACGAGACCTCAAGCGAAGAATATAATTACGGTAGGGTATACTGAAGAAAATCTTACGTTTGAATACTTAAAAATAAAAGTTAATTGGAATTATGCTAAAAAGTATGAGTAACGAAAATAATAAAACGGAAAAGCTCTTGCCTTCTGAAGAAGGCGGCTTGCAAACATCTCGCAAAAACGAAGCTGAAGAAGGCTTTTTTAGTTTATAGTTGACAGTTGGTTCCTTGGTTTGCCTCCCAAAATCTAATTTTATTTTAAACTTTGTAAGTTTCTTTTAACGTTACAACTTGGGCTTCACCCAAGTGTGATTCAGTTGCGTTTATTTGATACAATTATATACAGGGTGTACCATTGCATTGGTCATCTCTTTTATATTTATGTTTATTGAACCTATTTACAGGGTGTATAATTTACATTGGACTTATATTGTATTATATTTAATTTATGGTTGATTTATATAAAGGCTGTTTGCAAATTAGTGACCAATATAATTATTTTCAGTTTATTACTTCATTTGTTGCGTTTTATTGTGTCTTGTTTCCTTGTTTATGTTTTTGTTGGAACCGTTGACGTTCGTTCTGCGAGGTAAGAGTTTACCCTTATGTGGATTCGGTAAGGTAGGTCTGATTTATCGCTGCACGCCGACTGGTGAAGTAGAATCCTGGCGCCCTTTGAAGATTGTTAGTTAGAAGATCATTTTCACCCACCCCGTGTCTCAGGCTGAGAGAGAGCCGTGGTGAAAACACCGATACGTGCAGTGAGTTACCCGTGGGTAGAATATTTCGGTGTTTCCAAATTTGTTACCAGAAAATGTGTTGGTCTTGTTAATTTGTCTTGTTGTTCCCGTGCGCAGGTTTTTGGTAACAAATCTGTACCCGAAAAATGATTTGCTTCATCTTGTTTTAAACTGGAGGTTTTACAGGAACAAATTTTTTCAAATTTTACCCTTACTATTAATTGTTTAATAAAGGTACTGAAGCAACGCCACTCACTTCAAAATAGACTAACGACGCATCGTCTTCATGTACATACAGTGTGAAATGTTGGTTTCGAAGTCGTGAAAAGGGAGCGTACCCCTTCAGCCCCACGCGCGAAGGGAAAAGTATAATTACTATCCAATTCGTAAAGGTCAGTCGATGCCATCCTGGCATTGATGTAACATTCATAATAATAATAATAATAATAATTCGACGTAAGTGCCTTTTCCAGGTCACCTCGGCCGACTGATTACCTCCAAAAGAATTGCTACATAAATAATGATTAATCATGTCACACATATGATCTACTCAAATAGCTAGTTACATTCACTACGCTACTGTTTCCAACAACTATTTTCATAGACACACCATTCTTGTATAATAACAATAATAAGACCCAGTACTTGTAAACTACATGTAATAACAAATAGATAATACGCAACGATTCGCGTAAATACATATAAAACTTCATGGGATATAAACCATAAACTCGCCAGCGACGCCATTGCTTATATTAGCTGATATTCTCTTACAGCCCATCTTTATATATAAATACTAAATGGAAACACTAAATTCGCACCTTGCCTCAGCGTCGCAATCAGTTGGTAGATTCGCAAACCCTATTAATTTTACGTTAAAGATATGCAAGCTGACGCCTAGCTACCAACAACACTGCCTTTTGTAGACTGTCGTTGCTGACTCTTCTTAACACTCCGCTATCGTAATATTCAGAGTGGACAGAAACCACTCCTTAACAGTTACTATAAGTGAATTTTGATATACGACAGTTTTCTGGTTGATAAGACTGGAACAACACCATCACTAAAGAGAGTTCCCACTACTGTGAATATACCATATTATTATCATATTAATTCATATTTGTAGTACCGTTTTCAGTTCAAAGTCTAGGCCAGCTCCAATTTTTGGAATTGAAGAGAATTGTCTAACATATTGAGAGACGTGTTGGAAAATTTAATTATCTACATGTAGACGAACTTTGGTCTATCTTCGGCAGATTTTATTAATATAATCGGAAAGCAGCAATAATGTTGCCCTTATCTAAAACAATTACGTGAAAGCACTTTTTTGCGAGACACTATCCCCCGGGAAATCTCCTTCAACCAGACAGATTTTATCGGATTGAACTAGAACCACTGCAGATGCACTTGTAAAAGCATAGGGATTTGTTCGTTATGATAAAACTAAAAGCAGCGGTGACCAAATCACTTAGACTTCTGTGTGTGTAGAATGCACCACCGCGTCCTTTGAAATGCTGAAATAACAAAGGGAAATGGACTGAATCTAAAGTTGGGTAAACAAGTTTTGGGTTTCCACTAAAATCTTTGCACGCGAGCCCTGTTGGACAATACCTACATATGGATTTTATGTAACACCCATTGGAACTGTTCAAAATGTAACCCAAGCACGTAAGCTTACACAAAAAGATTAAGAATTCTCCATTTTTATTGAAAAGTTATTGAAAATAACTTATATTTCTCTTTCTAGGTTACGGTGTTTTATTTGGCAGCCAAAATGTAAATTTCGAAACTTCACAGTTTTATGTTCTGGTTTATTTGAACCTTTGTCAGTATTTCTAACTTATTTCTCGCCAATTCGTATTCGATTTTAACGGTCTGTGGTTCGTAACAGACCAATAATTTCCATATTCTCATTATACCTCCAGTCAGACAGTACAATCAGAGTAAAAATTGCATTTCAACTCCCATCCGCAGGATAATTACGATAAATTGATGACAGCAACCCCAAACTTCCCTTGAAACAGTTACCTATTATTAGACAAGAGAATAATGACCATAATTTGCGGGAAACCAAAGTTTTGGGGAGGTCTCAGATATTGAATTCGATTTATCAATTTTAATCACTTTTGCGATTGCGAGCAATTGTGGGCGAAAATTCCTTACGTTTATAAGGGTGTTACCAGGCGGATAAATGTGGCAAGGGTATCCTATTTTTTTTAACAACATTAATGTAATCCCCGAATAAAGCTTGGAAGATTACGAGTACAACACAATAAATCGCGCTTTTGTCTGCTAGAAGAAAAAAGCTAATGGACGTTGCATTTAATTTCATTTTATGAGCGCCATTACTTACGCATTACTTCCTTTTAATTGCACAGCTACAATCCAGCGCTTTCAAGTATTATTATTATAGATCTGCACGTTCACGGTCTGCTTTTGAATCTGCACGCTACAAATTAATTATCGAAATTAGTATTGAGTGCGTAATATATTAATATGACAATGAAATATGGTGCATCTATTACCCTTTAAAATTTTAATATTATGTATTAACCGAATCATTAATCAAAGGAAGCTTCGGCAGTGTAATGCGATGGGTGCCACATGCACGCTGCTCTGTTATGATTAAACTGCTGCAAATTGAAAACCAATATCTATCGATTGTAACATTGATGAACGCAAAACCACTTAAAAGGCCTTGTCATTTGCAGAATTGGCCACCGCACTGATTACATTTGTAACCTTAACTTGGAAATCGATTAGGTAATGTGTAGTTAGGGTGCATAGAGTCTTTGAAATTCAATACTTATCAAAACTGTGGTAGGTAATGTAATTTTATGCAGAGGTAACACCTCTAAAAGGGAAATTTCAAAAGCAAAACTGTGTTGTTGAGTTTTCAAGAAAGTTCATCTAAACGTTAGATGGGGGCAATTAAATAATTACTTTGGTTTTTCGAATAATTAATTTGCACGAAAAAGAGATAAACAGTACTTGGGAAAACAGCAAAGTGATGCCCTGATTTCAAAACATATTTTTATAGATATCTATAAAGAGTTGTTACTCTTCAGAGGATTTAATACCAAAGCCATATAAGAAGCCGAAATTCTTCTAGAAGAAGAAAATAGGTAATATTATAGATTATAAAAGGTGGGAAGTGAAACACCTCTTTTACATGCTAACAGAAGCTACTTGTAGATTGGAGATTGGAAAAAAAGACGGAAGTAAAATAAAGGCTATACTGAAATGAAACATCTCAGGGAAAACTAAATGAGACAGAATAAGAATCGCCAATAGTAGAGAAATAACAAAACTAGTACTAATAATGAAAACAATAAAAATGAAACAATTAAACTGGTATGCGCATATAGTGAAAATGGAACCAGACAGAATTACAAGAAAAATAATGGAAACTGGAAAACCAAACAGAAAGCTAAGGGAAAGACCAAGAAGAAAATGGATGGACCAAATCCGAAAAATAGGAATAGGAAGAGGAAAGACGGTAGACGAAATGAGAACCCTAGCAGGAAACAGGAAAGAATGGAGGAAGTGGATTCAGGACAAGAAACCCACATCCGACGCCTGAAAGGGCATAAGGATTAGAGAAGAAGTAGTAAATTGGAGTACTGAAGACACAGAAACCTTTCTTCAAGCGATTATATTAGTACGAACAACTACATTTGTAATTCTACATTTTTTTAAACAATTGTATTAATTACTAAACTCCGCCATAGCCGGTCCCAAGCCCGTGTTGAGAAAGGAGGAGGGAGAAGGGTTGGTATCAGGTCCTAGAGGGGTATAGCAATGTCGATAAGGATACCTCACAAATACTAGGAAACACATTTCGGGGAATAGATCACCCCAGGAATACCAACAAATCCTACTCCGAAATGGGTAGGGTGAGAGCTAGTATTCAGCGCTTTAAAACTGGAACTTTCGGCTAAGGGAGAAAACCCCGACAGAAAATCCTGGTCCTCCAAGAGTGGGGGTTGGATCGTAGGGCCAGCAACCCTATATCCGTAAAAAGCTACAACCGCTAAAAATTCAACCGCTTTGCCTCGGAATACACCGGATGGATCCCAAAGACGACGACTTAAGCAAACGAAAAGGACTATAAAAATAGGCACATGGAATGTGCAAGGAATTTCAAGTAAAATGTGCGAAGTAACAACAGAATTAATAAAGCAAGGGATAGATATCGCTTTTGTAACTGAAACAAAAAAGAAGGGCCAAGGAAACGAAAGACTCCAAGATTATATACATTATTGGTCTGGGGTGCACAAATCAGAGAGGGCTAGAGCTGGGGTGTCCATACTGATAAAAAACTCATATCAAAAATTCATCTGCGACCTTCAATATGTGTCAGAAAGATGTATAACATTAACAATGAAGCTGTTTGGAAGAGAGCTAATATTAATATCTACGTATGCCCCAACGGATGATGCCACTATAATACTGAAAGATGAATACTACCAAACCTTGACAGAACAACTAGATAAAGTGAAGAACAGACAACAAGTCATTTTAGCAGGAGATCTTAATGCCAGAGTGGGCTCACAAGATAATGACGAAGTGGTGGGCCGTTTTGGAGAACAGACTGTTAATGAAAGTGGAGAAAGACTGATAAATCTGTGCAAACAGTACGAGCTTAGATTGAACAATTCACACTTCCAACATAAAAATATACATAGATACACTTGGGAAAGACCAACCTTGCAACAAAAATCAATAATAGATTATATTATTACGAAACAAAAATCGACCATAAAAGTTAACGACGTCAGAGTAAAACGAGGAGCCAACTGCGGCTCTGATCACTTTTTACTGACAGCAACGATGG
>JABXWE010014145.1:0-16092 GCA_014611495.1 Limonius californicus
CTGTCCCGTTCTGGTCGTAGAAAAAGTTTCTAATGTTTCTGCATCTGTGTGATATTCAATCACTTTGAGAGCTGTTTTGTATTCATTAACCCTTAGAGCTACAGCGTCACTTTGAACATTAATATTTTCTTGCATCTGCAGTCTTCTAGTAGAAATACATTTAGAGTAGTCGACAGAGTTCGCATTAAATGGATAGAGCCCACATACCATCCGTTTACTATAGATTCGTATTTCACGGCTTTATCTAATGCTTCTTTAAACAACAAGGCAAAGTTGGACTTTGTTATAACTTTATTTGTATTTTGTTTATGCTTGAGGGTGGCTTCCCTCCAACGTGATTTAATTGGCTTGAATATGGCCACATCACAGGGTTATAAAATGTGAGTAGCTTTTGGCAATAGACAGTAGGTACAAAATGATTTTCTTCTCTAAACAAAACTCAGACAATTGCATATTTATATGGGACTTATGACCATCCAAAAACATTAAAACAGTAGTTTTAATATTCTTCTTACCACCAACGGATAGAAAGTGTTTTGCAATATACTCCAAAACGTTGGCACTGACCATCCACCCACTATCGGACCGGGCCCAATTCCCCCATTCTTCGGAATGAGAAGTTGGCATGTTGTTACAGGCCAATCTGAGCTTTTTCGACGATTCGTAACTAACTTGATGGAAAAGGGCCTACGGCTTACCTCAGAGGAGTAGGGGAGTTCGTGAAAATCGCTTATGGGAGAAAATCTTTAGTTGTGTACAGGGCGAGTCAAAATAAGTGGGCGCCACCTTCCAAATCCAGCTGGTTGTAGGTCCTCGTGGAAGGCCGAGAAGCCAACAGCTTATGGGAATGGAACTTACCGTGATCATGCCTCCTCCTATATATATTTAAAGCTTGCAAAATTCTTACACCAACAAGCACAAAAGACACAATAAGAGACAGTAAACTTTGAAACACATATAATAAAATAGAGTGTGGCAATACAATAAAAATGACACGAGTTATAACGCCAAAGTTTGGATTACAATTACAATTAAAATCCTTGAACGTTCAGGAAACGCCGCCGTTGACTCACAATATTTCTACTATGATGTATCTGTGTGGTCGTTAGCGTAGTTTACAAGAAAATTACAAGGTCGCCTTCCTGTCTCCAGGTACAAAAGATTCAATGATATTAAATTTTGCAAGTTGCACGTAGGCTTTCGCTTCATATAACACAAAACTTTAGTCTTTACCTTGAATTTCCGGTGGATGGCTTAAAGCGAGGTCGGCACAATAAGACGGCGATTTCCAAAAAAAAAAATAGGGGAAGGAAGACAACGTTCTTCGGGGCAGCGTTGGAACGGGATGTAGTTGTTACGGCCCTGTAGAGGGCTAAGTTGCTTTCGACGAGGTCAGTTAATGTGGAGACAGAAGCGAGATTTCCGGACGACGGGAACGAACCAAATTCCAGCAACACACTTGCACGATTTCTTTATTTCCTTTTTACATCACAAAGATCCGAACTAAATTCGACAGTAGCAATTATAATCTTTAATTGTCCACAACCAAGGCGTACATTTTGCTATCGCTTATTTATATATCCGACTTTACGTCGACTTACTCTTGCTCTACAGCAAAACAACACGGTACGGTAAAACTTAGAATAGCAAACGCCGCGAAGAAAAAGGAAACGATATATGCAACGTTACAACCGTCGGTCTCAAGGGTCTGACTTCGACTTTTGTAACGGCCCTCGATTGATGGTATTTTCGAAGACCGGAGTCTGGCGGAGATCTAAGGCTGACTGAATTAAAAGCGCAACGGGCACCCCCTCAAAAGGTTGCACCACATTACAAAATGTTACCAAGAGGTTCTAGAAGGAGTTTTTGACACGTGAATTTTCGGAAGCGTTCGAGGTCTAGCGCGGACGAAAAACAAGAGTCTAGAATTTTGACACAAAGAAACTATTAACATATCTCGAACTTCGAAAGGCAAAACAAAATACCGAAATGGTAACCCAAAATAAGACTTCAATTAAAACAACGCTATTAATTCTAACGAAGAGGCAAATTTGAAAATCACATAACAATGTCTCTAGGAATCCGTTTATAAGGATAAACTATCATAGGCGGGACAGATTCGCCTGCCGCAGAAAATGTACACAGCACTGGTATACATTCCTTTTCTTTTGCACATGCAATTTCATAAAAATTGCAATAATTGTTTGACCCTAAAAGTTTTCCAGATTTCGGGCAAGTTTGCAATCCCGTCTCGTCTGAATTAAATGGTCGACTGGGCTCAGTCAGTATATCTGCGCAATTTTCACTGACTAGAAAGTATAATTCATCGAATCAGTTTCTAATGCCTTTCTCCGTAACCGATGCTCAGGCCTTAGACACTATTTCCGTATTCTTACTCGTAACTTTTTGATGTCTTTGAAGAAATAGTTGCAACCACTTCTTGCCTGGTCTATCATCTGTGAAGGGATTTTCGCGATTAGAGGCTTTTAGTACTCGTTGAACCGAGTCTTTCACTTCATCAGGATGCATTGAGAATCCTAACACAGCTTTGGATATTATCCATTTTTCTAAAGCCTGCTCTTCTTGTGCAGTTAATATGGTAGCGGGTTCCATTTTCCGAACCTGTGGAACTTTTCCAGATATTTTGTTAGATAATGTACTCTTCGGTATTTCGTAGCATCGGCTGGCCTCCGGTATACTAATTTCTTTTTTTCTTACTAACTCCATTGCTTTCTGTAGCGCCTCTTCCGAGTATCAGAATCGGGTATACTTCTTTTTTTGAGCAGCTTCCATGTTTCTGCTTATAATACATGAATAGTTAACTAAACTTGAAAATTATTTACCCCCAGTGGCGGCTCGTGAGCTTTCAGGGGTAAGGGCTGCAAAAAAATAACTCTAAATTAATGAAAACATTTTACTCTAATTTTATTAATGACGGAAAATAAGGTCCATGCGACGATTTTTGTAACTCACAAACTTGTCTATAACTTTAGAATTAAAGTTTTTAATATTTTGAACCAAATCTTTTTCTATTGATAACATAGCTAAAGCATTTAACCGTTCTTGCGACATAGTGTTCCTTAAGAACGTTTTTATTCTTTTTAACGTAGAAAAACAGCGTTCTGCTTCAGCACTGGACATTGGTGTTGTAACTAAAATCCGTAATAGTTTGGTAACTTCTACAAAGGTATCTTCGATATTATTACGAAGTATAAAATCTAACAACGGCAATACACCATCAATTTTCCGTAGATCTTGTCGTTCGTGGAATACTGTCGGTTGAGTTTTTAATCTGTTTTTGTTTAATATAGGATAAGTTTCTACCGCAATATTCAAATTATTTTCGGGAAATATTTTCGAATTTGCACTAAATTCCGCAATATCAACCAATTTTCCGATGTCAAAGTGTTCCACAGAACTAAATCTGTCTTCAACTTGTGATATTATAAAATCACATACTTCCTTTGTGTCAGCTGTTAGAGAATCTTCATGTCTTACGGCGTTTTTGAAGTAGCTGCATATTTTTCAGTGACATCCACAGATTTGATACACATCATTGCGAACTTTTTGAAATAATATCTTAAAAATATAATAGATTTTTTTTATCTGAAACAGCCTACTTCTTGAAGAGATTGCACTTGATTGAATAAATATCAATGTTGTGGCAATAAATTTTGTGAAAAAATGAGAGCCAAAATTAAACGCTCTGTCCTTCCAGGTTATGGCGAAGTGAAGTGCTCTTTTGACAGTTTCCGGCCCGATTTAGATTCTTCTAGTTCTTTAAAAAAACACTCACTTAAGCAGCCTTATTCTCATACTACTTTTTACTACCCTACATTTAAATTCCATCTAGGTAACACATACTCTAAGGAATCTACTGAGCAACTGTTGATCTAAATGCAGAAAGTCGCACGGTGAGTGTGAAAAAAAATCAGGTATTCCACTTAAACTAGCAAAAAACACTCCGGGCACCCTTATTTGGTGAAGCACTTTGAGTCATAATAAGATTTAGACTGATGTTGCGTAAACAATGGTATAAAACGAACGTTAGTGTAAGTTTTCCCTTATTTTGGCTTGAACACCATTTTATTTTTTTTCGCGTTCCATAAACCGCAGCTCCATCGTAGCTCTGGGCATTAAATTTTTCTTCCTTATGAATGGGCAAATTTCCTTTAAATGCAATTGTGAAATCGCAAGCGTCCTGCCCTTCAGGATTTAAAAACCTCCAAAATCTTTCATACACTTTTCCATAATGTTCATATCTTACCACTAAAGCAGTTTGAGTTGTTTCAGAAATATCTGTTGTGTCATCAGCAATTATGGCAACAAACGCAGCTGTAGAAATCTCACTTTTTATTTCTTCTTCACAAATCGCTAACATGCAATCTAGCAACTCATTTTGAATTGTCTTTGATGTGCCCTTAAAAACATTATTGCTTTCAACATGCTCCTTAATTGCGGTATCCACGCTGCCCATTAAATCAATTAACCCTCTAAAAATTCCAGGATTGCTTGATGACTCAGATTCATCATGCCCGCGAAGTGCCAGTTCAAATGCCCCACAAAATTTTATACAATCAATAATTTTTGACAAAATATATCTAATTTTCTCTACTTGTTCATTATGTTTCTTAATTGATTGTCTATACGCGCTATCTACCTGAGTAGCAATGTTCACTTGGCCGATGTTTGTCAGATTAAAGACGTTCATGATATGGGTTTTATTTTCACGGTGTCTTTTAATATACTCCTGCAAATGCCTCAAATTTGTCACGCCCTTGAAGCTCCATGAAGGTTCACCTTTAAACAACAAGCATGGAAAACAATATAATGCATTTGTTATTTCACAACCACATATATTCGTTCTTCAACGGAATTCATATTGGATTTAGGTAAAACAACACTACGTAAATGCAAGGCAGCACGGCTCACAAAGACTGTGTAGGTGTACCGTGCTGTTCCTTCGGCAGCCCGTGGCTACGTTACGTTCTAATCGGGTATTTCCGTATTTTGCCCCGTTTTCGGTATTCAAACCGTGCTAGATATTTCTCCGCCCGGAAGCATTCAATTCAAGCAATATGTAATTTAATTTGTGTGCTGTACGCGGTATTTTCGGTAGCTATTTAATAAATTTCTAAGTTGAAAATATAATGTAATGTTATTTTAATTAATACATGAACGAAATTTCTTTCAGTGCTGCTGCAGCCCGGCAGCCCTTATACACCAGCCGCCACTGATATTTTGTAATAATCTGCTTTATTTTAAACATGTAACGTTTTAACCCTTTAACGCGCAAAAGTCTGGGACTTAAAAAAGTAAAATTTTTTTGTTATTTGTAATCCATTTGTCCTGTAAGGTAATAATTTATGCCATCAATATGTCAAAATGTACCAGAGTCCATTTGAGTAAATGATAACACATTCAGTTCACTGGTACATATTGGCACCACTTTGGTTTTTTATCAAAATTAGTTGTAGACCGGGAAAAGTATACTTGCACGCTAAGTAAACTTCTTTATTAACTCAAATGTAAAGGCTACAGTAGAAACGTACACGTTTTTAAGGTTAGGCATGAATACAATGTACTGGACAAATTACCGTGCACAGTGAGAACAATATTCAATTTCATATCAATTTAGCTTTTATGAAATGGAGTAAAGCACTCAAGGCACAAGGTAACATTGCACTGTATGCAGATTATGTTTGATCATTGTTGTTTGGTCTTTGTACTACAGTAGCAACACCGTCTTCTAGATCCCTTTGCGGGAAGATGCTTTCCAACGTTGTTCAGTCGAACTGCATTTGCAGTAACCGCTCTGCCTTGAGGATCGTTTCTTTTTCTTCCTCTGCCGGTTTGAGAAGGGTAGCCACGTTTGCTTCTGCCTGAATAATCTTCTATTAGTGCCGAGGCCAATGCTGAACGAAACTGCAAATGGGATAAAGGCTTAGTTCTTTGACTGGAATTCTTCAATGTATTTTTATAGATGATGTAGCTGTTTACAATGCAAGACTCTAGACAGTAATATAATATTCTCATCCACCATCTTCTGCTCTTCCATGAGATATTATATGCGGAATGAAGCTGGTCAAAACGATCAACGCCTCCCATATATGTGTTATAGTCGCCCACAGCTACAGGACACTTTACTGATTGCCTGGTGCCGTCCCTCTGTGTTCTCAGAACTCGCGTTGCTTCTAAAGGATTATGTATTGTACTTATAACTGCCACAGATTTCTTGCCTCTATCTTTCCACTTGGATATTGATACATTATCACTGATAACACCGTCGAATTCACCGACCATCATGTTTTTATCGGCTTTGAGTTCTGAAGTGGGAAAGAATCTTCGCGTTTGCCTAATGGTACCACAAGAAAATAGTTTCTTTTTCAGAAGTCTTTGTGCCAGAGGCAAGGAAGAAAAACAGTTGTCAAAGTAAAGACAGTATCCGAGTCCTTCAAACGCAGTTACTAAGTTGGAAACCACTCGCTCTCCAAGAGACAATTTTTTTCCCTGTTCTGCTCCTTCGTATAAGGACATGCCAATGCAGTAACCGGTCGCGGCGCAAGCAATAACCCAAACGTTGAAGCCACGTTTAATTGGCTTCATAGGCATGTACTGCTTCAACGTGCTGCGTCCCTTGTATTTTACCATAGATTCATCAATTGACAAGTTTCTTGATGGGCTGAACAGAAGTTTGAATCTTTTGGTGACGTATTCCAAAAATGGTCTAACTTTATACAGCTTGTCATAATGGGCTTCGCCTTTTCGTTGCATTAGGTCATTATTATTCAAGTGTAAGTAGATAGGATTGTGGCGGATTATGGCGGATAATATTTAGAAAGCGTTTTAGAGGCATCACACCTTGAATTCGAGATACTGTAAAATTACAGTCGGAACTCCAATAGTGTCGCATACTAGGCAGATTGTGAAATCCCATTATTATCAAGATCCCGATAAAAGCTTTTAGTTCTTCCATTGATAAGTCTAGACTTTTGCTTCTCTGGGTTGCATACAAATTAGACTGATCTATAATATATATATTGCAACAATATTGGTGATAGGACAGTCAAAAAAATTTGAAGGGCGCTGTTGATGTCTACTTGGCATTGCCTCGATATCCCAAATGGTTGATCAAAATCGAAACTAGCAAATTGCCCAGGGGTCTCGAATGTTTTACTCCAAGAAAAAATTTCATCATCAGAGCTGCTTTCGTCTTCACTGTCGTCAAAACTATCCACAGGAGTGGGTGCAATAGTATCATCTTTATCTAAGTCCATGCTTGCTGCAACTTCTTCCTCTTCCGTATCAGAAATTGAGTGTGCAGTTGAAATGTCTAATGGAAGTCTTAGCGTCCTCATCACCCTCGGCATTTGAATCTTCCGCCATTTCATCAGTAATTTCGCTTAGGAGGTAAGCTACATCTGCCGGATCTTCTAAATTGTAGAACTTTTTCGTTTCCATTCTGTATGAAAACACAATTTTTAAAAATCCGCGGTATAAACATTCATAAACAACTCATAGGGGCTTGCAGATCTTACAACTCAGTTCGGAACTACTATTTTCAGTCAAAAGATATGTAATTTTTACTAAGAGCGTTATATATTATCTTGGCCAAAAGGAGTAGCCGAAATTTGGCAACTGAATGTAAAAGCCCACTTATTTGTTATTAGAATGCCAAATTTGTAGACCTCAAATCCTCATAGTTTTATAAAGAATGAATTTTTATATTAACCTCGTAAATCGGTAATTATAACCTCAAATTACAGTGTTTACAAAGAACCATAGTTCTCTAATTTTGCCAGTAGCAAACAAAGCTAATTATGATTTATAATATGCAGTAAGCAATAAACTTACCTCAGAATCCAAAATAGTTGCAAATTGACCCACAATAACCACAAAAGATTAACAAAAACACGCGATTCACCTGTACACCTCCGTGCATGCACATTGGTACAAATGTGTACCACATTTTACATTTTCAAACGTAGATGGCGCGGAAGCTAAAAAGTGGTACATATTAATACCAAGGAGCGTTACTTAGACAAGTAGAAACCCATAAGGGTCAATTTCAATGCATAACAGTGCGCCAGTTGAGCTCTATAGCAAGTGGTACGTATTTGTACCAGAGTTCTATAAAGGGTTAAAATAGTAGCATACAAACTTAAATCACACCATTATAAATTAATGTCCTTGTTTTTTCCTCGATAGCTCGGTCAATTCTTGCAGTGTTAAAATTATAGCAGCAGTAGCTATACAGCATAAATTACTTTTATGCAATTACAAATAGGAGCAGTACCTATTTCTCATACAGAACTGAAGTACTTTTCAATCAATAAAAAACACAACGATGTGGACTGTATTATTGTATATTTTCAACTAACTTTCTTGCTTCGAACAAAATACATCTCATCAATATAATCTAACAAAAGAAGGGCGAGAGAAATTCCCTCCACTTTACAGAAAAACACATGTCATAATCTAACAAAAGATTGCGCCTTAGCGGAAGCGAGACCTAGACAGAAGACCGCAATTAATTTTAACTTTTGGTCACTGCCGACACTGTCAAAAGGCTTTTGACTTACTCTTGGTAATAACGCAGATGGTTTACACCCAGTTCGTGTTCCTTCTGAGAAAACATTCCGCCCACCTTGAAGGTACCTACATTCTTCAACCAATATTATATATATATATATATATAATCAACAGCAATCGTAATGTTTATTATTGTAGATTTATGACTTGCTACTTTAATGTAAAATTGGGCGCCAGGTGACAATTTTAAAAAAATTTGCCTCCAAAATTAATTTAATTCAATCAACCACGGTAGCTCGAGCATGCAGACATCTACGTCACAGATAGTAGGTTCTTATCGTTCTAAGATATGCTACCAAATATGCTTATACAAAAATAGCCTTAATACTTTGCTAAATTCAAGTCGGTTTTAAGTAATGTCAACTGCACCTAGTTAGAACGTTTGATTAACGTTCTAGAGCTCGTTTTCTAAATTGTTCAAGTACAGGATAATAAACTCGAGGTGTTCTTCACATGGATCCATTGGCTCAGTAGAATTACTAGATTGGTGAATTTTGAAATACCTTTACTAACTCGTTCTTCTTACTCGTCTCTCAATCTATGCAGGAGTAGTGTCAGTAGATCAGCAAAGCCCAGAATTTGTCACCGCCATGGACCAAAAATAAACTGGACAGGCAAACGAATCCATATCTTCTTTTAAATAAACACAGTTCAATTTTAGCGTAAGTTTATTTTCTTTAAAAGCAGAAAGTGTATATGATTTTAGTACAAATATAAATTAAAAGCCTTTAAACATGTAAAACTTTTAACAGATCAACAAAATTTTTTTTCAACTCGTTATTATTGTTTTTTATAAACAACAACTTGGCAACCAACAAAATTAAAAATATCAAACATGCTAAAATTAACCAAATGACACATTGATCTAAAATAATTACAATATAAAATTTTGACATAAAAAATAATTAATTTAAAAATGTTTATAATTTCACAGCCCCACTTCGTAAACTGCCCCCGATTACACTGACACTTAAAACACAAAATTCAAGCTTCATCCTTCCAAAATAACTTCTTCAAAATAACTGCATCTTCTTTTTATGATCCAAAATGTATTCATACTGAGCTATAAATTGTATCTTATGATTTTCATATCATGTTCCTGTACATGCATTTTATCGTAGAATCTTCTTCATAATAAGATGTTAACAAAAAATTCTTCTTGTTGTAGGTTTATCATAAAATACGAGTTTTGCAGAATTTCTCAAACCGGACAAGTAGTTAACTGTATTACGGCCGTTTGCACCAACCTCACTTAAATATGCGCTTAAGAAAGGATGGCTTAAACTTAAGCCTGGTTTATATAAATTTGCGTTGCACCACCGCCTGCGTATACGCGTTTAACTAAGCGTTCCTTAAGCACAGAATTTTGGTAATTTTTTGATTTAGTGTAGTGGCCATACGAAGTTATTTAGATTTTTAAGGTTATTCTACTAATTTGGCGCGATCTCAGCATCTGTCACACGTGTTCACATAGCCTTTAATTCTGTATTTTGTGTTTTTATTAATTTGTTAATCCATAATTTTAGTTTAGTACTAGGTAAATTAGTTATTAGTGTGTGTTTAATAGTTTTTTTACTTCCATATTTTGATTTTTTATTTGTTAATCGACAATTTTAGTCTAGTACGTAAATTAATTATTAGTGTGTATTTATTAATAGTTTTTAAAGTGTACATATATAATTTTTTAACAGCCGTTTGGTGTGTTGAAGGTAATTTAAATAATTTGTCTTGAATTTATATGCCTTAACAATAAATACTGTCATTGTAGAATGGACAATACTGGTGAGAGCAGTTGCCAGCAGCAGAAAAGGAAGAGATCGGCAAACTTCACCCCTGATGAGCAGATCTTGTGTCTGGAAATAATTAAAAAAAAACAAAGGAGTAATAGCACATTGGCCGTTTATTTTTCCTTCAGAGTCGCACTCTGAAGGAAAAAGAAGAGGTGTGGGAAAAGATTGGGAAGGAGTTTAACTCGTCCAACCCAATTGGCATACTTCGCACAACGGCCAGTTTAAAAAAAATGTACGAAAATAAGAAAAAACAAACCAGAAAATTTGCGGCTACGGAGAGGAAAGAGACCTATTTGACAGGAGGAGGCCGAAAGAAAGTTGTTAATGATCCAGTGCTGGAAACAACAATGGATATTATTAACACGAAAACAGTGTACGGGCTGTACACTGAATTTGGTGATACAGACAACCCACCACAACCGGTCATCCTCCTGTAATATAGACCACCAGGCATCCGATGAAGATGCTCTCGAGACGGTAGAAGCTACGGTAAGTTACGAATGTAATTAATTTGCAATGGTATGCCTAATGTTCGAGGTCTTCTTACAGGATGCAGTTATAGATTGGGGGACTACAAGCCATCCCACTTGCAGTCTCCATTAAATAGAAAGCTGCAAGCTGCATTAGTGGGAGATTTGATGGAGAAACATCCCTCACCGGTAGATGCTGTAGTAAAAATTATAGAGCCAGAGGCAGTAATAGGTCGACCTTCTGTAAAAATACCTGCAGGGACAGGACCTGCAGCTACTCCAACTGCAGCAAAAAAAAACCTGGACAACCCGTCGACGACCCCAGCTGACTTCAACACTAAGTTTGGCACAGAAGTACGAGGAATTGGCAGACTTAAAGCTGGAGACTGCAAAAATCTAGCTTCAGTTGGTCAAACGGCAGGAGCAGCGAGAAGAAGCTCAAGCTGCGAGAAGAGCAGGAAAAAGAGGAATTTCTATTAAGAAAAAGGAACATATTGCTTGCCATCGAGTTAAAACGGAGGCAGTTACAAAAGCTGGATGAAATGTAAATAAAAAAAAAATAAACTACTATTTATACCAGTTTTATTTTTTAATTATACCTAGTTTAAGAATAAAGCACATCAAACTCTTAAATACAACTATACACTAATAATCAGCATTTATAGGCGAGAAAAGTAATTTCTTATAAACTGTTGTCGAACAATATTTCCGTTGCCCTGATTATTTTGATCATTTATGTTTGGCACCTGACCATCGGCAACTAATTGATCAAATATGTGTACGTCTACTTCTTCTGGTAGTGGTGGTGGTTCAACATCTCCCATAAGTAGAGCTATATTATGCAGGACAGCTGTTGCCACGATTACAGTTAACGTTGTCTGTATTTTTAAACGACAACCGTATGCTAGGACTGGGAACCTTCTTTTCAGAACTCCAAAACATCGCTCGATGGTATTCCTTGTTCTAATGTGCGACTCGTTGTACAACTGTTCTGCAGGAGTAACTGGTTGCAATAGAGGTGTTAGGAGGTAAGATCTGTTTCCATATGCACTATCACGTATGATAAATTAAACATATTCAATAAGTTTTGTTTTTTAAAGACAAAATCTACTGCGCTTACCTAGTAATATACAATTTCTGTACATGCCGGCTTCAAACTCTCTATAAATTGTTGAGCTGTTAAATATAGTGGCATCATGTGCAGAACCGGGCCAGCGAGCAACCATATTTATAATTTTTAAATGTGCATTGCAAATAGCTTGCACATTGATCGAGTAGTACGATTTTCTATTGCGAAATACTTCTGCATCGTTACCTCCTACATATTTGAATTTATTTGTTATATATATATATATATATATATATATTATATGTAATATTCAGTATTATTTTGTTTCTTTATTTACCTGGTGACTGAATTCTCACGTGAGTACAATCTAAGGATCCAACCACACGTGGAAATGATGCTAGGTCAAAGAAATCTCTTTGGTTATGCCGTATTTCTTCCTCTGTTCTAGGGAATGCACAGAACTGCTGGTAAAGATGTGCAATTGCCTCGGATACCCTCACAATAATACGTGACACAGTTGACGTGTGCATGCCACCAAAATCTGCTTGCAACAGCAGGTGGCCATTTGTTGCGTAGTATCTTAGACACACCAACAGTTGATTGATCGGTGACACACAATTGTTTCTAAAAATTACAAGTTTAATAAAAAATATTTATCAGTTAAAGTAGGTATAATGTGCATACCTGTTATCGGGAAATTCCAAACGCTCCTCAATATGCCTTAGCAAAAATAATGTACTTTCGCGCGATAGACGAAATCTTATTCGAAATTGTGCTTCATCAAATTGATGAAAATAATCAGCCCTCTGATAAACTTCCCTTGGCAAACCATGTTCGATGAAGTCCAACACTAACAAAACTTCCTCGTCGCCGTCTTCCAGCACATTAAACCCGAATTCATCTACGGGCATTGCCATTGCAAATAAATTATATCGTTTTAACGTTGTTCTCAAAATCAACAAGAAAGAACACACCATCAAAACAACAGACACTTTAGTTAGGTTAGAATCATGTCAGTTGAATCATGCGTTTGTCAAAATGCGAGAATGCAGCTGCGCGATAGGTAAATTTTAGTTAAGCCTTGTTTAAGCCGCCGGTTTCTACCGCTTAAATTAAACCCCGCTTAGCGGTGTTTTAAGTGCTGAAATGGTGTGGTGCAACACACTTAAATGTTTAAGCTAGGCTTAAATTTTAAGTGAGGTTGGTCCAAACGGCCGTTAAAGCCTGCCCTAATTTATTATACGAAAAGAATACCGACTCCCATGACAAGATACCATGCACGAGTATCCTTTTGGAAATAAATAATTTAACTTCAAACAAACAAGCAAATAAAATCCATCACAATAAATATATATATATATATATATATATATATATTGCTATGTAGACTCTTTATAGTTTTAATTATAATATAAATAAAATGTAAATTTTGATTAATTATACCTCGGCTAGCTTAAATAAAATTTTCAATGTTGGTTACGCCCATAAAATGATTTGAACATTATATCATACATACAATTTAAATTCTCAGGGTTTTTCTTAAAATTCGTGGCCTCACTTAATTGATAGTTATAAAACACAATTATAAATTCAACACCTATACAATACATTTAAATAAAACTTATCTGAATTTCCTTATAAATGTTGACTCCGGGTGTATATCCTCGTATTGATGTAGCACTGTGTATAACTAACCTTCCTAAATGTGCGATATCAGCAATTTGCCGCCAAATGACAGATGATTGCTTCACTCAGCTCGACCTCGCTCTTCAGATGTCATCAAACATTGATAAATTACTTACAATTGTGATAAAACTCAATAAATATTTATTTATTTATTTATTTATTTATTTATAATTGATTGCCCAACAGTTTCCCAATTACAGGACAATTTACAAAATAACGGCTAAACAACAAAGATTTGCATAACATGCATAAAAGACTAACATAAATTGTATCTAGAACCCATAAATATTACATAATGTACAGCACAACTATTAGGTTAACTATAAGGTAATTGTGCCAAACGACCAATTGAGAGGTTAAATGAACAATCTGTTATTTTTACATCAAGGGCTCAATAGCTGTTTTCACAATGTTTAAAAAGAGCTTATAGGTGCATGAGAAGATGTCACATGCATCACTAATTTTGTTGTAGTTACTACACATAATCACAATTGGCGATTTAAGCATTACATTTGTTCTAGTTCTTTGAATGTAGAAGGTTTTGTGATTTCTGGTTGATGCTCCAGGAACATGTATATTGAGTTTACTGAGCAGATATTCACAGTCAATTTGGTAATGCACCAACTTAAACAAAAAAATTATTCCATTATTCACCCTTCTAAATTCAAGGGAGGTAGTATCAAAAGCAACCAACAACGTTTCATAAGCAAATCCTCTCTCAGGATAGACATGATGTTTCTTAAACCACAAAAATTTCAGAAACCTTCTTTGAACTCCTTCAATTAGCAGTTTATGACTTCCGTAGAACGGCTGCCACACAAGTGCACCGTACTCTAATTTGGAGCGAACAAGCGTAAAATAAAGAGTTTTTAAAACAAGTAAGTTGTTGAAACCTTTGCAGTTTCTCAAGACAAAGCCTAATGTTTTATTAGAGGATGATACAGTTTGTGCCATATGGTGAGAGAAAGAGAGCTCGCTATCAAAATAAATGCCCAAGTCTTTCACCATGCTACGACGGGTTACTGATTCATCATCAATTGAATAGGGGAATATAATGGGAACAAGCTTCCTGGTGAACGTCATTACATTACATTTATTTATGTTAAGATGCAGATTATTCAAATATTCCAGAAATGGTAAGTAACTTCCTTCTTTTAAACTCATTGATAATTGCACTTTACATTTAATAGGCTTCTACAACTTATTTACTCCATAAATTAGGAAATGAAAACACTGTTGACTGTCTACTCCAGGTAAGTTAAATTATTTTTATAATAATTAAACAATTTTAAACTTGAAAATTAACTAAACTTTTATTATTCACATAATTAAACACATCGCATAAAATATTAATTATTTTTAAATTTTGTTAGGTTACATAACCTCCACACAATTGTAAACAATCCCAGGCCCTGCCCAAGATTTGCAAAACTAGCCTTTATTACTAGCTAAATTCAAAATTTGGAGCTGGCAACTTATACGTGTTACCTCTTCAAACACCGAAGACCAACTAAATTCCAATTTTTACAAATTTTGGGACCTCGGCGCACATTTTCAAATTAAATGGTCCAATTAAATCAAACCTACTAATCATCTCAATCTACAGCTGATTAATAATAAATTAAAATAATTAATTACAAAGTTATAAAGTTAAATTTCAACAAACAAATAGCAGATTTACAATCTTGATAATATTATGAAACTATTAATACCAAATACGATCAAATTAAATATAAAAAATTTACATGTGCTTAAAAATTGAATTATACACAAAATTTCCTCAAAACACTTCAAAATTGTTATAAACATCAATAACAATTAATAACAAACATGTAGAACCAAATTATACACCTTTTATATTCATTAAACATAGAAAAATATCCAATTAAAGAAATATAACCTTCAAATCAAATTCAAACAACACTTTTTCCAATAAGTATTAAACAAGTTCAAATAAACTATAACAACCTCTTCTATACTTCTCCCTATACACAATAAAAAATAAATATAACCGTAATATAAAGATTAAACATAAATAAATATGGTAATACCCATCGTTACAAATATAAATTCACAATAATAACATATTTTAAGTTTCAGGGCTCCTTCACACCCTTAAAACAACTAAGATAACTTCCTGCATTACACTACGATGTCACAACTTCACTGACTATCAAGAATACTTTTATTACCTATAATACTGGTACGAAGCACTTCCGAACAACACCAGATACATAATTCTCCTATTAAGTATACATTTACCATCATTAGTCGATATAATCTTATAAACATCCTTCTTTACATTATAAACAAACTAAATATTACCAATTTCAGGTACAATCAACCTCCTATCATGAAAATAATATCCTTTTTAATATTCGTACATCATTACGAAGCCAAACATCTCATGTAGTCATAGTTATTTTGTAAGACTAACATAGTTTAAGTCATTATTTATTATACTAACATTAATATAGAGTAAATA
>JABXWE010014146.1:0-27655 GCA_014611495.1 Limonius californicus
GGAGTAGAAGTGTTTACACTTCCCGTGGTTCGGAGCCCACGTTAAGCTGTAGGTCCTCTATGTCTGTGGCACTCTAAACGCGCAACACAGGCATAGGAGAGAAGATCGCTACGTCTCGTAAGAGACAAAGCACCCTAAGAAGAAGAAGTGCATTAAAGCATAGTAAAACTAATTCTAGTGAATAACCAGATCTGGATATTATTCCTGGAAATCCTACGTACAACCATGAATGGAATTTCGTCATATTCCAATACCGTAAGAAAATAAGCCTCGCCCATAAATGCTTTCTGTATCACAGCAAAATTGTTTTTGTGAAGTTATTACATTTTTATGTTTAATATTTGAAATTGAAAGATTATCTTATTTGCTTGATCAGGAATAGCGTATTAACCATGGAGTTTTACGACATATGTTTTCACATCCACGGCTTGTTCTAATTTATTTTATTAACTATTGATTTGAGTCAGATCTGGCAAGTGGATTCAAAATTTGTAAAAAAGTAGAATGATAAAAAAATTGTTAATAAGGATATTGTATTTAAGCGCTGCTTACCATAAATAAATATACACCGTGCGTATAACAAAAGATTTAATAATAAACGAATATAAAAATGGCAACACAAAAATTATGATGAAATATGCTCAACTTCAATTGGAACTAGAATACCATCGACCTCTTTGTAATAGTGCCGGTGGAAGAGTAATGGTCTTAGTATTTTTGGGATGCGCTTCTGAAAACCTCTCTTACATTCCCAGCGGACGTGATGCCATCTTGGAGGAAGCTGATTCCATTGTTCGTACCGTTGGGAAATGTGGTTGTTATAGTAACGCATTCCATAGCCCCCCCCCTACATCTACTGAAACAATGGACGTAAGAGTATCCAGTGGGTGCCGAATGCGGATCGGACCACCATCTGTTGAAAGCGAAGTTTTACTTTGTATACAAACTTAACTCGAGAACTAAAACAAAAAGGAGAGCAAGGAGAAGAAATGGAAAAATGTGAATCGAAGGAATAAAACTTGTGCGTAGGATAGGAAGCGGTATGAGTATGGTGAGAAAATAGCCGTATGCGACAATTATAAATACCTTGGGGTAAAAATAGAAAAAGATCGGAGAGATAAGAGAGAAATTAGAGAAAGAATTGGGAAAAGGCAGAGAGTGACAAAAAGGCTAAATGGGATATGGTGGAATAAGGGAATAACTAAGAACAAGAAATACAATATCCACAACACAATCATTAAAAGTATAGTACGTTAAGGAGCCGAAGTATGGAAATGGAATGAAGTGGATCAGAGGATCGTAGCAGCATTGGAAATGGACGCACTAGGAAGATCGTGCAGAATATCTAGAATTGAAAGGGTACCCAATGAAACAATCAAGCAGTTAACGGGAATAAAAAAAATCGTGGAAAATGTAGAGAAAAAACTATTAATATGGTACGGCCACGTCAGAAGAATGCGAGAAGACCGACCTCCCAGGGCCACAATGGAATGGATCCCTCCGGAAGAAAGAGAGGGCAGCCCGGAACAACATAGTGAAACATCATAAAAAGGCGATGAATGAGAGAAATCTCCAAGACGAGCATTGCCAAGATAAACGCCGATGGAGGAAAAATCTAGAGATTGGAAAGCGTCGACAGATACTATACAGATACTATAAAACCGAATATATATATATATATATATTGTTATGTTATTTACTCTAAATTATGTTATTGTATATGTTAAGATTCGATTAGGTACTATTTTCTACGTAATACTTATATTGTATTTAAAAGGATACTGTTTTTGATGTAGAAATCCAGATTGTATCTGAAATTGAGATTAATTAACTTGGTTGTTATGTAAATCCTGTTATATGAGGAGAAATTATTGTTATAATTCGTAAATGTAACCCTTATTAGAAGAAGAAGTATTTTCCGATCCTCGGAATGTCCTACGATGTGACTTATCAGTTATCAAAGTGATGTGTTTGTGGATATTCGGTGGTGAATAGTGATGGGGACGTCTATGTTCCATGGTGATGATGAATTTGGGGTGTCCTAGGCAATATTGGTGCCCTGAAATGTAAATTGTTATAATCTTGTATTTTACCTATTAGAAATATGTTTGTATCCAGATTAATTTGTTAATTGAAGTTTCATTATTCTAATAAATAGTTTATGTGTTACATAAGGGAAGTTTGGAAGGACCTTTGTTTAGTTAAATTAAGATGTTAATTTAGAAATAATGAAATTTAGGTAAAGATATTGATTTTGTGGTTATAATTTAATTATTACTTATTATTACGTTGTTAGCACATATACATGATATAAATGTTTATAATTAAGTTGTATGAGGGATTTTATAACTGTTTTTGATAATATTAAGGCTTAATAGTAGAATTTTGTGTAAAATTGCATTTTTGACTACATGTATTTTTTTATTTCTAATCTTTATGTAACTGATATTAAAAGATTCGTAATTTTTCATAGATCTCGATTCTGATATCAGTTTGTTAAAATATGTAATTGTTTAAGTTCTACAAGGCAATTTTAATTTATTTAATAACATATTGGTGCATTTTTAAAATGCAGATGATTTTTGAGTCTGATTTTGGATTTTAGTCTCTTGGGAGTGCTTGAAGAGAAAGCACGCATTTTTAATTGCTCCTAAATTAAAACTTAAACCATTTAGGTCGATTATCGCCAATTTTGGGGCATAGCCAAGTTTCTATTTATAAAGTAATTATTTGAGGTTATAGTTTATTTGTTTTCATTGTAATATATCGGAGTTTAATTTAATTTCAAAGATAAATTATGTGAAGTGTTTTGTTTGTTAATAATAATAAAAACTCACCTGTTATTATTCTTCGAAAGTGTTTTTTTTAATTTACGTCAAAGTTCCTGGAAGGAAATTTATTTAAAATTTGGATAAAGTGATTCCTTACTAATTAATATAGTGAATTTACTTACCTGTAGTACTGTATGCATTTCTGCATGGTTATTGAAGTGTCTTTACTTGGATGTCAGCACTTTTGTGAAGGAAGCTGACCAGTTAACGGTCATTCAGTGATCAGCTGATCAAGTATCGCATAGATTTCAAATACCAGCATCAAGGCCAAAATAATACAACCGTATGCAGTTTAGTGGAACTATGCTGTATAGAGCATTTCAGAACCACTGGAAATAAACAGATGAGTTCACAGATATTTCTTATTTGTTTAATTTATAATTATAATTATATAACTATCATGGGTGAAGCCACGAAAATTAATATCTTTATTATTAATCTCAGATGTCTCATAAAAATATATGCCGATGTAAATTAAAATTTAGGTTCTTCGTTTGATAAATAATTAATTTTAATTTTATTAATGGGTGCAACCAACGTGGATTTTAGTTTATGAATTTATTTATGTTTAATTATTGTACAACCTAACTAAGAATTTAGCTTATCTGGGGTAGTTCAAACCCCAGTAGCGATTTTTAACGTGTTCCACATCGCAATGGCACAGAACCTACGGTTTTACTTCTTATCCGACAGCAAGCACATTTTTAGATTTTTAGCCGCTAGAATAATGCCACCAACCTCGGCTGTATTCGACCCTGCGACCCTTGGATCCAAACGCAAATACGCTAACAGTAGATCACCAAGGCTGGCGCCATTTTCATATGTACCATGCTATTCGATCCTTGTTTTTCTTAATACAAACTATTTTTTTTTGAGGAAGCTTTACAACTCCTTTGTTTCTTTCCTCCACCGTTTGGTTTTATAATAGATGTAGAGGTACTTGCATGCTGTACATCTTCGGGTGTTTAATCTCTTATTTTCATTTTGTTCAATACTTTGTTGCTTAAGTTACTTACCGAATCTCCAGTTGCTGTAGTGCCATAGTATTACCATTCGAAGAGAATTCCAGCGAGTTACGGTATTTTCAATTTCTAAAATGGTTATCATTTAATAGAAACATGCGGAAAATTTAGAGAAGTTTTTTTCTTAGTCCTCCATTGAATTCCATTTTGCACCTATTTCCTATGACGGCGTTATTAATAATAATTTATCAGTATTTCTTTAAGTTTCATACATCGTAAAAGTGGAAGAACAAATTTTCTCAAAATAGGAAAAGTCGATATCTCTTTCAAAATGTAGCCATTAAAAAATAGCAAACTGGTAGTAGTTCTTAAAAATTATTAAAAGAAATTGGATCTAGGAATAGTTTCCATAACAATCTGTTTCGTTCTAGAACAATTTTTTAGGACCAAACATGGTACAATACTCTCCTGGTCGTTCTGGTTGGTATCCAGATTTTTATGTCTTGTTTTGTCTCCCTTTTAGATAAGTATCGAGACTTTGTGGTTGAATTAATAGAAATAGCCGTGAAATTCACGTTTTCTTCTGCAATTTGGAATTTAATTATTGTTCTACCGGATTCGGGGTTGCTGTCTATAGTAGCACGCGGGTTAAGTAAAATGCCTGGGCCTCGCGAGCCGCAGTTTAACAGTTCCACAAGTGCGGGAACAGCTGGAACGGACAGATTCATTTTGAACTGCGCCATTTCCATTCCTCGCTCCTTGCTTCTGACCGCGGAACTTTCCAGGTAGTCTAGACTAATCACCGAAGCTTGCAAAGTACGTTAAACCACACACATATGTGCTTACGTGCTCATACGGCATCCTCTGGCAACGACTATTAGAGACATATTATTTTACCTTTTATCCCCCGGGCTGCTTTGGTAATATCCCAATATTAAGTGAAGCTTGGTCTGTAATTGCTTTTGCTGCAGACATTGTGCGGTAACAAATACCTATGTCAATGTTGATACCGGAATCTAAGGCAATATTGGCTGTAATGGAATAAAATCGCGGGCAATGAGAGCTCTCCAAACAAATCTAAATGGTATCACTAAACAGTATATCCTGTTGAATAAAAATAACAATACGTTAGAAGTATCAGTTTGGAGACTAATTTTTGCCACCGTTATTCTTCTTATAAAGCTATCTGTTTTCTTTTTATTGTTTGTTGTTCTGAGAAATGAAAATAAACATGTAATAGGGATTTAGCATCCCTGAACGTATTAAAAAAGGTTTTAAGTTAGCATTGTCTTAGAGTAACTAAGAGGAAATGAAACCTCTATAATTAATTAAGCAGAAATAGAATTAAATCATAGATTAAAAATTAAAGTATATTAAAGAAATCATGATTTAGTGCTTCTTCTAAAGAGAGAACCAAGGGAACCTACACTTGAATGTCGAATCCCAATGAAAGGTATACAAGGGGGGAGGTTTAGCATTGAGATTCACAACTGCCAAAGCCGTATTAAGAATTGTGTGTGTGGCGGGTTGCTGCTCTATATTTTTCCGCTGCTACGCGGGTGTCTGAGTTTAGAATTTAGAATGGCCTGAATACTATACTTCTATTTAAGATATAGGGCGGGATCCTATTTAATACAACATGTATGAAGACATTTAAGGGTTTGGTAGACATTTTTTCGCGTTCGTTACTTAATTTATTTAGCGAAACCTTGACATGAATTTGAAATTTTCATTTTACTTACTAGCTTAGCCTAGCCCCACACCGCCTCGACACTGCGCAAGCGTTACAAACGAGGATCACGATAATAATAATAAAAAAAAAACTTTTGCCTTTTTTTATCTGTAAATTGATAAAATTAATAAATAAATAACACTGTGAAATAAAATTTGTTATATTTCGGTAAAAAACTTTGTTCCATATAGTAATGAAGGAGCAATCGATGGACGAAATGCAAGAGGAAGACCAAGGTAGCAGTATATATCTCAGATAACAAACGACCTACAATGGAATAACTACACCGAACTGAAAAGGTTGGCAGGAAATAGAAGACGATGGAAGCAGATAGTGTGGAATCAAACCAATCAAACAGATTGATAACTGAGAAGGATGAGTAATGAATCTACAAAATGGGAACAAGTAACAGTAAAGAATTAATAAAATTAAGCTATTAATTAATTAATAGGATTAGATATTTTAGGAAAAATGACAAAAAAAGTGATGATATGTGAGAAGGATCTCTTAAAAAAGCATGGAGATTTAGGGCTTTGGTAGATCTCTCCTCATGATGTAATATCCGATAAGAAACTAGCAAAAAATCAAAAAATAGGGAACTATTTCATAGAATTTATATAGAAATAATCAGCCCCTTACTAGGTTTCTGTCCATGTGCAAAAAACTGAGGGCCGTTCACATATTCCCGCTGAATGAAGGGCATAGTCAATTTGGTGTATTGTGGGGGTGCTCTAGTGGTTGATGAGCTAATCACGCGTCACTTTAACGTTGTTCTGTCATTGTATGCAATGTATTCAAAAGCGTTAAAATGAAATCGCGAAGTACGCGTTTCCTCCATGCAAATAACAAAAACGCTAACAAAATTTACCGTCAAATATGCAAGGTTTGTGGTGTACGCATTGTAACTGTAGGAAAGGTTAAATACTAGACCTAGAGTAGACCTTCTGTTGTCAACGACGGTCTTGTGGAAAAAAACGGCGTTGCTGAAACTCGAAAATTGCCGCATGCATTTCTCAAATTTCACATACAGTACTATACGAATTTGTCAAGAACAGGCTACAGTACTTTGTATGACAAACTTTGTGCGAAGTGGGTACCAAATATGTTGATGGATGTTTATTAAAACCAACGAATAATCTGTGTATTGACCTTCCTGCATCGCTACGAAACTGATGATGATGAGTACCTGAATCACATTGTGACTGGCCACAAGACTTAGCTTTGATTCAAGCAAACGTTCGAGAATCGTATATAGAATTTAATTTATTTTTAACTTTACTTTTTCGCTTTGGGGCCCTTAACTTCTGAATAAAACTCGTATTTCTTTTTTTTATTTAAAGCTACTCATCGGTTTGAAAACTTTAGTATAATATTTGTTTACTTTTCGTTATACTAAGGTTTGAAATTAATATCCAACATTTTTGGTGCAAGATAAATGCGAGAGGAGTACAAATACTCGTAGCACCAATAAATTTATAATGCGTTCAAAATAAAATTCAACTTATCAACAGAATTTTTGAGTAAATTGTAAAATACATATCTAAAAAATTTAAAACGGCAATAACATGCAAAATGTTTGATGAAAAAACATGTGCAGAGAAATTTAGAAGCTTAGTATTAGTTTGAGTGTTTGAAAATATCGTCTTCAACTTTCTATGTATTCTGAAAGTTGCTCCGAAAATGAAATATGTTTGGTTAAGAATTTTCTCTACGACTATAATATAATGTATTCGTTACATATACCTTTTTAGTTGGAGAATGATAGATATTCTCCATTGCCGTTGGATTCTGTTCTCTATTGCAGTGGGTCGTGGGATTCTGTATCAGAATCCAATGGTAAATTGCCGAACCGGAAGCTAGTGGGCGTGGCATGTTAGTGCTTGGGATCTCCCACTTGTTTTTGAAGAAAAACGGTTTTAAATTTTCGTATTCGTAAAAACAATAAGAACTAGGTATTAATAATTCAGCCAGCGAAAACGCTGAAATATGTTCGCCCCCAGAAATAACGGAAACCGCGAAAACGACGTGTATTAATTTACTTTCGAAGAAATCGCAGAAACAGTACATAATGGTGTACACGGCGTAAAATGGTTGTGGTTAGTGAACCGACATACGTCCATCTAAAGCAAAATTTTTATTATACTGATTCGGGCCAAAAATTGCAACTTCCTATGTCGTAGAGTCGTAGAGAAAGTACAGTCTCCTATTCGTGTAGAATAGCTATTATTCACTCGGATGATTCTGTCACTCGCCTTCGGCTCGTGACAGAATGTTCATCCTTGTGAATAATAGCTGTCATTCTACACTTGTTGAAGAATATACTATTATACAACTAATAGAGATTTTGTTGTGCAAGTTCATTGTATCTACACAATAACAAATATAATTAGAGAATTAAATAGCTAAAACTGAAAAGTCCTTACAAACATATGTCCTAAACGTAACTGTTAACGAATTATTTTTTATTTTATAATTTATGTTGCTAAAATTTAAGTTCAACGAATTTTATGAAATAGGCCTTTTTTTTAATTACATTTTTATTATTTTATTTACAAGAAATGTTCAAAATTGTGTTCGATACACAAAGCCGCACGTCGCAGAAGAGATCGCTGCGTTCTTAATACGATTGCTGGGCTATTCCAAATAATATCGGCAACCTACTGTATTCTTTTGCGTAATTCTTCTACCATGTTCAGTTCAGTTGCATAAACAATCTATTTCATGTGATCCCAAAGATAAAAATCTAATGGAGCCAGGGCCGGTGAACGCGATGGTCATACTACGGGTCCTCCTTATCCAATCCATCTTCCCGGAAAATGTGCGGTAGGCCACGCTCTAACATGAAGACATTGATGTGCTGGTGCCTCATCGTGTTGATATCATATTGCACATCTAATATTTAGTGGCACATCTTAGTAATAGGGGTAAAGAGTTTTCTAGAAAATATTCGTAATTCACACCATTCAAACGGTGTGGCAGTTCAAATGGTCCAATCAGACGATCATTAAGAATACCAGTTATTATAATGATAATTATTGATACCATCTCGTGTGAAAGAAGCTTCATCGGTCCATAACATATGCGGTAGGTTTTGATTATTTTGTTCTCAATTACAAAATCTTCAACGACCTTCAAAATCAGTACCTAGAGCTTCAGCTCTTTGATGATGATATAGATGTAAGCGAGCGCTTCTTATTATCCTCCAAACCTGGTTTCTGCATATTGCAGTACCCAATGCAATTCCTCGCACACTTAAAAACGGATCTAGTTGTAATAAATCAAGAACTTGTTCATCATCGTTTATGGATCTACGGACAACTGCTTGGCCGACTGCATGTCTTGCATTGAAAGTGCCATGTTCCCTCAGCTGACGATGTGAACTAAAGAAAACTGCACGCGTAGGCAGTGTTCTATTGAGATACCTCGTACAATATGCTTGTTGTGTTGCTAAAGCATTTCCATCACACAGACCGTAAACATAATGAATATCTGCATATACTTCATTGGAAAATAACATTGGCATTGTAAATCACTTCTGGATTACTATGGGAATAAGGATTCAAAGAAGACGCCAATAACTTCAGTATCACAGTAATAAACTAACAAGTTACAAACAATAATTTGTTAAACACGATGTTCAAATGTTACTAAACAAAAGACGCGATCATGGCAACTAGATCGGTATTTCAGAAATCCGTTGAACTAAAATTTTAGCAACATAAATTATGAAATAAACAATAACTCATTAACGATTACGTTTAGGACATAATATGTTTTATGGACTTTTCGACTCTAAATAAGTTCTGGAATTCATCCTTGAAATATTGCCGGTACGTTTAGGGCCACACTGTACAGAGGTTGAGATAGGCTCTTAGTTTACACTTATACAATTATTTTATCATATATATTTATATATTCGCAAGTTCTTAGATTGCATATAAAATATTGCTAGTTTATTTATTTATTGGTTTTTATTTACTCCATTTATTATACAATCTACCCTGTTACTAGTTTATAGAATAATAATTTTCATGCTACAGAAAATGTTTTTGTGTAACTATTTCGTTGGAGTATGTTATAAGAAGCTAATTCAGTTATGAAAAAAATGGTAACGTCGTCGAATAGTCGACATTTTCGCCTGGTTTATGCCCGTAGTCCTCAGCATCCAGTACGACTTGTGCGTGATAGTGCGAATTATGTCTATTCACATCACAATTTTCTCATGCAGTTCGTGCCTCAAAGTAATGTGATAAGGATAATATACATACACTTTCAGAATCGTTTTAACTGAAGTTCTACTAATACTCACATATGTCCTTAGTTCTTTTTGATTTACATGGAGATCCTCGTTCACTGCCTCTAACACTGTTAGTTCATTTTGTAGGTAGGTAATCGTCCTGCGCCTACATCTTCTAGAATTAACAAATTTACGTTTCTTAAAGAGGTTTCAAGACGTCTAGATATTTTCCGACGGTGGTCTTCTAGTTGGATAGCGCCCGATATATAACATGCAGCCTGCATTGATTTCTCGTTGCTGAAAACATCGTATTTAAAATTTAAAGAAAATTGTCAGATCGACTGAGAATTGTCACAAGTAGGCAACATTGATCAATTTAATTGAATTAAAGAAACAGTTTTTGGTTGTCATGCTATATGTATGTTGGGTTGCGTCAAACACTTTTAAGGGGGTCAACTTAGCTGACTCATCCTGTACGAATATTTTCAAAACATTTTAGTGAGTTCCAAAAACACATTTTTCTAATAAAAAAAAGTAATAAAATCAAAGTTTTTAATAATCAGTATTTTCTTGTTGGATCTAAAGGAAGAATAAAGTGATGCCACATAAGCAGCGACTTTAAAGTGTCAGAACAAAAGCAAACAAATTACTATATTGTAATTTCTGCGGTGGTATTGCTGTGAGAATAGTTTATATGGGTAACCATAAATTTGTTGACATGAAAGTTATTTACAACTAGAATATCTATAACTAACGTGTAAAACTAGTCGTAAAGTTGGAAATCACCTTTTTAAGTACACAATAAATTTTATAGGCAAATATCATGGGATTTATGCCGCTATAATGCGTTCTACAAAGTATCTAGGGTATGGATTTTGAAACGAATATAGGTCTTTTCGCCTGAATATATTTCGGGAGTCCATAACTTCATAAAGTATAGAATGCACGGCTCGGTCTGCGGGTCCGAACACCTTATCACCTCGGCAAATGTATGTAGATTCGGTCGAGGCGGCCCCGGAATTGTGAATAAGTGAAATTCGATTTGAGTTCTTCATTCGCGGCCTTGTTATCCTTACAAAGGATAGTTTGGCGGGCGTGCGAACTTGCATGTGGGAAGTGCTGTAGAATAGGCACGTACCGGTCAAATTTCACAAGACTCCTCGCTGCTGCAGCCTTACAATTTGATTCTTGAATGTTTCTTCGTATTTTCTACATTTTCATTTTATTTTAACTTATCTGATTAGATGAACGATTTTTCGTATCCAATTTTTGTGATATAACTAAATTTTTAATTATTGAAAATGTTACTAAAAACCTTTTCTAAAACTATTTTTACAGGATGTCTAACTCGCCCTATAAATATTCAAGTCTAGAAAATTGCCGTCTATTCAGACGCTACTAAGGTACCTTAAAATTAGCTAAAATAAGCATTCTCTGTTGTTATCGAAGCTATATTTAAAGTTAGTAGACAATATATTCAAGATTTTAATACAGTGCAAACATGATCGAAACATTATTTTTTCTAAAGTAGCAAACATTATGAATTACGTTATTTTGGACAAGATAAAAACAGGCATATTTTGGTTTATCTACGAAAAAAACTATTATATTTTGAGTCAAAGACAGCAACCTACTACCTACTACTAAAGCAACTCAAAATAAGCTCAAATTCGCATTTTCTACTGTCACCCTAGCTACGTTATTAGGCGACCGTATGGTTTTTTAACTAGTAGACAACATATCCAAGATTGAAACAAGGTGAAAAAATTATCACAGAAATCATAAGATTTGCTAAAAATGGTGCAACAATACAGTAAAATCAAGCTACTGTGACGATATATGTATGTGGACCTATTCTACTGTCATTCATCTTCTTACAAACTAAGAATATAATCCACTTAACCCCAATGCCAAGATTTATTTAATTTTCTTACAATTATTACAAATACAAGACTCCGTTACAAATATATTTTATCGTATATTATACGTATTGTTCTTTCCATGGGCTCCAGTTAGCTTTTAATTGTTTAGGTAGGCGGCTCTAAGCTCCGTGGCGGACAGGGTAACCAATATAATGGTTTGTCGATGTAAAAATTTATATTATATTTTGGTTGCCAAGTCAAATTAGAATTCTCTAAATGAATGTATGAATGGCAACTCGACACCATAAGGTAAAAGAGGAATTGATAAAAAAAGGAAAGAAAGAATTATTATACTGTAATGTGTCTTCGTTTATGCTACAGAAACAGATGGAAGATATCGTACCATTGACACTTATAAAAGGCATTTTATTATGTATACAGGGTGTCTCAGGCTGAGCAGTATACCATTGTGGTCTAGGAAACGATTGGGTAAGAAACTTGAGTTAAATGAGAGAAAACCTGAATATTTATGCCAACTGAATGATGTTTTCATTTTTCCAAAATAATGCACACTCTACTTTTTGTCATTTAAAACGGTATCCATTTTAAAAAACTAGTTTTTAGAGAATTTAGGCTCTAGAATTTGTGGTTATACAGTTTTCTAGATTTAACACCAAACTACGGTTTTTTTAAATAACATTACAAAGTTATTTTTATATTAAATAGTCATAGTTTGTGGAAATAGGCATTGCATACCCTGCATTCTAATGAGTTTTCAGGCTTCCTCTACTCTTATTACACACTGAGCGTACTTTTCGCATATTTTTTTTCTTATTCTTACATCTACAGTGCATTCTTGCTAATGCTCACCATAGATTATTTCCCAACTTTTTTCTTGTTTCTTAGAGTAATGCCTGTTTCACTGGCTTAATTTATTGTAGATCTGATTATTGTTTTATATATTACATTATACAGGGTGATTCTAACAATTTGCGAAAAACTTTAACTACATATAGCTGAGATTATTTAATCTCTAAATCACATATTAATTTTTACCAATTCGGGGCTGTTATGAAGGTTTAGGGCTTCAAAGTTTTATACGTCAGTTCATTAAAATCTAAATAACTGTGTCTAATTTTCATAAATTTAATTTTTTTTTGAAAACAAACTGTAGAAGCCTAACTTGTAGCCAACAACAATGTACAATTGAGTGAAAAGTTGATGAAATCTGACTCAGAAGTGAAAAGTTAGTTTAAAAAGGTGTACAGGATATACAAAGTAATTTTTTAAAAAGTCAATTGCAGCAAGCCTAGGAAAAAAGCTATTCCGTCTGCAGTCAGCTGTAATGAGCTTTGAATGACTTTTACCTGTAGGTATGTCAAACTGTGAGACAGTTCAGGTAGTTAAAAATTTTGGCACAACAAAATGTGAAAATGAACTAGTATTTAGTTGCAACTGATTTGTAATTTATTAAGGTAAGTAAATTACAGGTTTTTCGTCAAGATTTCTTTCTTTTTGTTACAATTTTCATACGGTCAGATTCTAAAGCTTAATATAGACGGGACAATCCCTAGGCTACTGCAATTGACTTTTTAAAAAATCACTTTGTATCTTGAAAACGAGATCATTATCCTGAGTTTTTTGCAGCGTGTAAATTAATATTCTGTTTTCTAAAAAAGATCTGCACAACGTTTTTCTAAATTTAATATTTACAAAGTTATCTAACAAGGTTTTGAAATACATCCACCTAATTTCCAAACTTTTTACTTCAACATCAGATATCAGCCACTTTTCATATTCAGTTGTGTATTGAACTGACTGGAAATTAATCTTGGACTGTTAGCTTTCCAAAGCAACAAAGTTTATCAAAATAGAACAAGAAACAAATAAGTTATTTACATTGTAGTGAATTCATGTAAGAAAACTTGACGCCCCATATACACGCAAAGATGTTAAAATTATAAAAAAATTACTAGATGATTTAGGGATTAAATAACCTCAGCTATAGGTGGTTAAGTTTTTCGCACATATTTAGGATCACCTTATATATTATATTTATACATTCGTTTTGTTCGTAGTATTAAGCTTTTTGCTCTCGTGCTGTCTTACTACCCTTGCTATGATTTATTTGCTGTTATTACAATTGTGGGTTAATACTCTACCTTTCAGTTTCAATTCCCATTTTTTTTACCTATTATGCTATTGTTTGTTTTTAATCTCTCTGTTTCTCCTATTTCCATGTATTATAATTTTTACTTATTTATCTGTAACCTAATTTTTGTCGTCTTGCCGCAGTCTTTATATAATTCGTTCTGTCTTCTGGATACTTCTACTAAGTCGTAGGCTGAGCACTGACAGTTTTCCCTGTTAGTTGTGTGTTAACTGGTTATTCTGCTATCCCTTTTTTTACTTGGATGCATATTAGAAAATATTCTCTACGAAAAGGTTTTCCCATGTTACTCTATTTTTTACTTGGAATGTCTCCGGTTAACTATCGCGGATTCTTATTAGTCTATGTATTTTTTTTAACACTTTAACATCTTTTTCTCTTTATTATGGTACTTATTCAAAGTTTATGAAAGTTCTTCTTGTAATATTTTGCTTTAAGACGAACAGTTTGCCTGCTTTAAGTTTCTCTTTCATTAATTTAACATTGCTCTTGTCTTCCTATAACTTTTGGAGATGGTTTTGTTTCCTTCTTATACATAGTGTTTTAGTTTTAAATTTGAATATGAAAAATGCGACATATATTCCTCTCACTTGCTCCCAAAGAAAGATACAGGGTGTGAAAGATTACAAATACAAATAATTTTTTCATTATATCTTGCAGAAAAATGGAGTAAATTAATCAAAACTTTGTAAGTGTACCTTTTTTGTGTGGGACTATTTTATTTATTTCAATAACAAACAGAACGTCATTGGGTTCTTTCATTCTTATCTTTTTTCAAAATCCTCGTTCAATTTGGAATAAAACGCGTTTTCACAGATCTTAGATTAAGATGTTCTCAACACATTTTTGGCCACATCGAACTAATGAAACTCATTGTAGTTATTTTCTAGGGATGGATTCGTCGCGGGTTTCAACGGGAGTGCTGTAAAAAATTTCTTTAACGTAGCTTCAAACGAGGAAATCCAACGGGATTAGATCTGTTGACCGCGACGACCAGAGTACTGGTCCACATGCGCATTATGAACTCTTCTTTCGGGAAAACGACTTCCATATTCCTGGGCTGCTGCGTGAGAACTTCCATTACTTCAATAAACAAAGTGAATGTCCATATATTCAGTATTGGAAAAATATCTTGGCATTTTTGTTTTAATTATATTCCAACTTTAATAACTAAAGGGGATTTTAAAATTGGAGAAAACTGTCTGCAAACCTCGTAACGTACCTTTTTTTCCCGAATTAAATCCTTTGTAATCCCAATTTTGTTTGATTTGCTTCAATTACCTAGAAGATATAACGAAGAAATGGTTTGCTTTTGTAAACTTTGACACCCTGTATCTTTCTTGGGAAGCAAGTGAGAGGCATATATGTCATATTTTTCCGAATCAGAATGACCCGGAGAGTATTTACCCGGAGTATTCAAGATTAAAACTGAAACACACTGTGTGTAGACTCGACACTTATCGAATCTTCTAGAACCATTTTTCTTTCTTTCAATATTCTTAGCAAACAAAATTAATCGTAAAGCTTCCCTGCGCCATGTTTAATCCTTTCCGCACTACTTCCACTTCTCTTAGCAGCTCTTGTTTTTTTAATTCCTGGGTTATTATCCTTATTTCTTCCTTAGTTTGTGGCTTCGTTACTTCCCGCTGCGTTTGATCATTGTTGTTTGTTCTTTTGTAGCCTGTGATTTTTCGTATGTACCTTTTTAATAGAATTAGAAATACTGTGTTCACAATCCCATATTCTCGAGTACTGTCAAGAATCGGAAATTTTGAAGAATCGATTCTCGATTCTGAAACGAATCGATTCCACAAGAATCGGTTGTCGATTCTAGAATCGGTTCTGATTCTCGATTCTAGAATCGGATTTCGATTCTCGATTCTAGAATCAAAAATCGTTTTTCGGTTCTAGAATCTAGAATAGTTTTCCAATTCTAAAATCAAGAATCGTTTGCCTTTTCTTGAAACAAGAATGGTTTGCGATTCCAGGATTGAAAATAGTTTCCAAATTCACATCTTTAGAATTGAAAAATAAATTCATAGGAGAAGTGAGATTAGTCTTCCAATTATAGAATTATGAAAGTCTTCAAACCTATAATCCTTATTTATTTTACGTGTTTTGAATCTTCTAATATAAATATATGCATTACATATCTGGTAGGAGCATCTGAAAAGTATAATCAACACTTTTTAATTAATTATTTTAGTTATGTTCGTGACAAATACAAAATTGTTTAAGCTGTTTTGCTGAATCAGATTTCGATTCACGATTCTAGAATCGGATTTCGATTATCGATTCTAGAATCGGATTTCGATTCTAGAATCGAGAATCGGTTTTAACGACGCTGCAGGACCGATTCTTAAAGCTAAAGAACCGATTTCGATTCTAGACTCGGAATGACGGCACTAATATTCTCCTCTTCTGTGCATATTACATCTTCTTTTTGGTTTTTGCAATACGGTAGCTTTCCCTAACACCCTTGCTTTCTTTACGTATTAGTAAACATGTTTTCTTCTTTATTATTATATTTTTTTCGACCACTGCTTTTATTTTTCTAATAGTCACTATCTATTTCTTATAATATTTTAGATACAAGAAAATATTTTTATAATTTTTCTCCGTTGATATTTTATGTATGGTTTAGGGTAGAGTTTTTCGGAAAAATATCATAAGTAGGACATTTCCTTTTTGTACTTTCCTGCGTGGGCACTTGTTTGTCGGTCAGTTTGTATTTATTAAAGGAAAACTAAGAGGCATAGGTGTGTCTAATTATTACTAGGGTGTTAGTGTTTAGTCTTTGTCGGGAGACAGATTTTATAGAAAATTTAATTAATTGCAGAATCTTCTTGACTGCTTTTTAAAATATACGTTAATTTATTAATATTTTCGTTATACTGACACGTGATTCTGTATCGTAGTATTCTTTTTCTTTGAGTGGTGTATCTCTTACAAGACGTAGCGATCTCCTCTCCTATGCCTGCGTTGCGCGTTTAGAGTACCACAGACAAAGAAGACCTACACCTTAACGTGGGTTCCGAACCATGAGAAGTGTAAACACTTCTACTCCAGAGATTTACTAGGCAGAATACCTCGCTAGTTTGCCATTGCCTTGCGAGGAAGAACAGCCGTTAAAAATCCGAAGTTCCGGTACTGGGAATTAGACCCAGGACCTTCAGCCTATAAGTCTAACGCGCTAACCTTTCGCCCACGGCCGCTTCAATAGTAGTATTACTTTTAAATAATTAACTATTCACATGAGATTAAAAAACAGGAGATAGAATTATTACTATTTTTAGATATTATATATTTTTTTGCTGTATATAATATACAATTCAACACAAACATTTAAAATTAATCAAAACTAACCATAAGCTTTGTTAGATGTTTTTAATAATTTTTCTTCTCTTCTCTCTAGCCCGAAGTTTATAGATCAGAATTAACTAAAAATACATTTAGTACAATGGATAAAATTGAAACAATTTAAAAAAGCTTTTAAATGGAAATAAATCCCAACCACCGTAGCCAGATTTTTACTAAAATAAAATTAAAACTGCAAGTACTACAGCAAAAAAGTTTAAATTAAAAAGGAAAATTCATTTGAAAGGTTTCGGTAATACGCTCGTTGCGACTACATTCATTTCGTTTTAAGTGAACGTAGGTTTCAGTAAAAACAGAAAACAGTATTATAAATTCCAACACCCAAGTTTCGAAAGGGTGGACAGGAGCCCCCAAGTGACCTTACATCATCAGCTCCTCTGAGGTGCCTTGTATCTTACCTTTCATACATTATATGCGAAACATATGTTACATTTGGAATGACATGTAGATACACATTATAAAAGGTAGTTAAAATAGTAATCAAGTATGAACGATCCATAAATACTACACAAGCTCCGAACAAATTGTGTTTTGTTCATACAAAACACAATTTGTTCGGATTTTAATTTTTTACAGGCATGGTATTATTGATATTATTATTATTTCAAAAACAAATCAATTAAGTCTAAAATTTTTCTAATGACTAGAGATCACAGAGGTACATATTTGCTGCTCATTTGGCGGTACTAAATCAAATTGTGTTATTATATACGAAAATTAAATTTATACTGCTATTTAAAAAAATTGACTGATAGTAGCTAAACATCACTAGCTAAAGGTCCACACCTTGTTTGGTAACTTTTATAAAATATGATATGCTGAATATATTTCCTAGAGTGTGGAGTAGTTGGTTCAGTCAATGGAATTTTTTAATTTCTTTCAGCTGGCTGACTGTGTGTTCATTAGCTTTAAGAAACTGTTATCTTTCTTATGACGCATTTTATATTCATAAAACTGTAAAAAATACTAAAATACTAAAAATTTGATGTTATTAATGCCATCGAAAAGTGTATTTAATAAACGCATAAATGTTGCCTTTTGGTAGCAGTCTGTTTTTACCAAGCGCTTAGAGATGCGGAAGGAGCACTAATACATACTTTCTATTGATCACTCTATGTCTGCTGCAGCATAAGAGATACAGGAAAAACTCGCACAAGAAGCTTGTTAGTGTAACTTTATCTAAGATTTGATTCTTCTCGTATAGATCAACAGTTACAAAGGCAGACTGCAATTATAAGTTGCATAATTGACGCATATCTGAGCAATTTTTGTATAAACGTATTTTGAATTTACCAAAATGCGTATATTTTATTTTTCTTGTTCTAAGAACAAATATAAACCAGATGATCGAGTATTACACCTATAAAATTTGTCAAACTTCCATAATTGTGTGTTGTAACGGTCCGTCTTCATAGGAACGTATTCGTGATAGCTATGTTGTGAGCCGGTAAAAGTTATCATAGGTTCTATTATATTTAAATTTACCACAAATGAAACTGTATTTGATTTTGTTGGCATAAATATAAGTTATAATATGGTCTGCAAAATCTTCGTAGTTATGCCCCTGGTACTGTGCCGGATGGGTCTACTGGATGGCACTGCGCCGGTTGGTCTCGGTAGACCGTCTGCGGCGCGCGGCGACTGGACTCTGTGAATTTGTACAAACAAACAAAAATGTTTGCCATGTGGCAATTACTTGTAGATTCGATAAACGAATATTACCCACGAGCCCATTAATTGGAGTCGTTTTCCATGTTTTCACATAGTTACAAGATTAAGTTGTCACCTGGTACGTGTACAAATTAGTTTAATTCACCTCTGAAATTGTTTATATTTTCCTTACCTTCGTTGATTCAATGAACGGAACGCGGTGATCAGCGGTACGCTGCGGTCCAGAGGAGCTCGGAAAGCCTGTTTGGTTCTGTAATCTCGACGATAAATTAACGTAAATGTTTCGTAAGATAATTTAAATGAAATGAAATACCGTACCGTGAGTAGCCTAATTTTTAAAATACTTGCCATCTGGCCTGACCAACTAGAAGATATTTTCAAATTAGTTCAGGAACTCCAATTACTGATAAACTATAAAAATCAAAGGTCCCATTAACCTGGCCTGATCGGCTTATAGGACCTTCAATCTCTTATTTGACTGGTATGTTAACCTAATTGATACTAACTGGTATAATCTGCTTGATATCAACTAAGTTAACCCCAACGGTGAAATGTTCCACAAGATGAATAAATGCTACACCGTACGGGTACGCTGATTTTCCAACAGCTGGAGATTCTCACTGACTGAGAATATTCAGACGGTTCAACTACGGCTTGCTTGCTTCTCTGACGGAACTGGTACATCAAGTTTCGGGCTGACTTCCTAGCTGAAGTCTCGGATTTCAAGTTTTTTCGGCCTCCTTCTCGGATGAAGCTGAACTCCAAATTTCGGCGATTTCCTTCTCTGGCAGAGCTCGACTCCAAGTTAATGAATTTGCCCTGGGATTCTGGATTTATACCGGTTCCATCTCTCTAAGTGGCTCCTCCGCAGTGTGATAGAACGTGATAATGGGTACATGGGGTAGAAACAATTTGGAATTCCACTAGCATTGCTGCAGCCACCTCTTTCAAGAACTAAAGCAACCCAACATGATTGCCAAATGCAATCTTGCTCTCCAGAAACTTCGTTACAATGATTTGACCTACTTTTGTGTGGGCATCCTGCAAAAACATACTAATCTTACTTTATAGTCGGCCCAGGAGTGCTGTCGTTGCTCTATAATTTTACCCCCCTCCTTCCCGATAGACTACCCCTCTCCCCGTCACTATCAAAAACCATCGTCTTTAGGGCTAAAAACGTTGAAACGCCGGGGTTTCTGTGTTCTAAACGAGACGAGGTAGAGAAATACGCTGTTGTTGGAAGAAGCGTCGCGAATAGTACTAGGTAGGGGGAACCGTTCCGTTCGGGTTACGCAGGCCGCCGCTAGTGGTTTGGAAAGGATTTTCTATAAATGGCCGTAACTCTGGAATACTGCCCTCCGGGGAAATGAGCTTAAGTATGCTAGCGCTTTCCTGATTATATAAGATAGTATAGGCGCGACCCCGGTCCAAAATCTTTTGGACCGATTTAACCGCAAAAAACTGTTTTGGAAGACATAACCTCAATCTCTGCTCCGTCGCGTTGGAATCCTCGCCGAGAAGTTACTGTAGCAACGATGTCGGTCTGCTTTTGCAGGCGCCTCGCAGACAGGTGGGGGAACAACGTGCCAAGGTGCCAAATGATCGGGGCGTCCGTTTTCTAACGCAGCGGCAGAGAACCCAAAAAATTTGTGGTTTGGACCAGCACGGCGCGTCAGCGTTCGACCTCGCTTGGTCGAGGTTTCGGTCTCAGAAGTTGGAAAACACATACTACTCTCATGATTCCTACAGTGTGTCCCATTTTCTTTGTTAATTTTTTCAGATTTGACCACTATTTCCTCAAAAATAGAACAAATTAGACTCTACTTATGGCCAAACAACGATTCCCCCTTCAAATTCAAAGCCTCCTGCGATACCAACATAAATGGAAGGAATCAAAAAATCAAATTAGTAATTTTTTTATCGGAAAAGTGTAAAAATATAAGCTGTCAAGCTGTTGCTTACGTTTTACATCGAACAAACTTGCCGAATCAACAATTTCTAAACCCCAATAATATTTTCGAACTTTTCCATATTTTTAAATTTTGAAAACTTTGGATTTGCGCTTTTTGAACAATTCTGAACAACCGTCCTTAGTAAAGTATTCCAATAAAAAATGCCTAATATGATTTTTTCCATTTATTTTAGTATCGCAGGAGGCTTTGCATCTGAAAGAGGCGAATGGTTTTTTGGCCATAAGTAGAACATAATGTTTTCTATCTTTGAGGAAATTGTTGTACAAATTGGATGAAACTAACAAAGATAAAGGTGTTACACTTTTAGATTGGGCACACTGTATGTGGCCTCTTGCTCCTAGTAAAGCCGACCACATACGCCAGTTTCTGTGTGCAAGTTTAAAAAAAATGTCACTCTGATATTCAACTTTCTTAGGATTATCATCATTATTACAGCTGTTATGCATGGTCGGACGTAGGTCTCTCCTACTTTTTCCATTTCTGTCGATCTTGCACTCAATGTAACCTGCATGCCTTCTCAAGTCATCTGTCCATGTAGTATGTGGGCGTCCTAGGCTTCGTCTTTGGGTTCCTGGCCGCCATACGATTATTCTTCGCGTCCAGCGATGGTCTTGTATCCTGGAAATGTTTATAATATCTTTTGTTCTTCTTCGGATTTCGGTGTTTCCTATTCGGTCTTGAATTGTAATGTTTAACATGCACTTTTCCACTGCTGGTTGTATGACCCGTAAGCGTTCCATTGGTAAGTGCTGGTAGTACGTATTGGTTGAAGGTTCGAACTCTCATGGTATGAGATAATTCCAAATGAATAACACCATGCAGACTTCCAAGACTTGCCCATGCTAAGAACATTCGCCAGTTTAGATCTGCTTCTAAATTACCTTTGAGAGTTTTATCTTTTGACCTGGATATACACGACTCTACTCTATATGTTTCTTGATGTTTTCTTAGTAGTTCTTCTTCGTTGTCATTCTCAATATGTTCGTTGGTCATGAGCGTGGTTTTTGCCAAGTTCACTTAGTATCTTTTGTACATGTTTTCGAGTTTTACTTAATATCGTCAACGAAATGTGAATGCATTGTCTCCATCAATCGTAATGTCTGTCTATGTTCTGTCTGTTAGCCCGCAACATCCCACTGTTGGACAAGGGCCTCCCCCAATTAAGGGGGGTTGTTGATCTACTCTCCCATAGTACCTTCGGGTCACCCATCCAAGTACTGACCGGAGACCATGCTGCCTTAACTCTCCCGATCGTATGTGAACGGGCAACGAATGTGCGCAACCTGGGCCTTGGTCACCCCAGACTAATTCCTTGAACATATCTTCTGCGGAATCTCCATCCCGTTCTTCTCGGTTGAATCTGATTTTGCTAGCTTTTCCTCTTAGAATAACTTGAATGGTTGCGTTGCGATCTACGATCTACACTTTAGGCTTACATTTTGTCATAAATCTAAACAGCGATGGGGGGTAAGGTACTATACTGTGCCCGTGATAATTCTATAGTTTGAACAACTTCTCTGGTAACATCCTAAAAATATATTGTTCCAAATTTTTATTTTTTAGGTGTTGCTTGGCCAAATGTCGGTTTAGATATTTTGACTGTACTTTTGTTATATGAAAAGACTCTACCCTTTATAGTAAAAAATATAGTCTTCTTCTTTTTGCTAAAAGCCTGTTAATCTGTGTAAATTATTGAAGTATCTATTGAAGAGGATATAGGACTTTCTATGCTTTTTTTTGGTGGTCGTATTTTGACCGATTTTTGGTATATTTATTATTACTTTCTACCAATTAAGGAATGTTCCTTGCACTACGATCAAATGTCAACACCAAATCGTAAACACTATTAATTCCCGAATACAAACAATAACCTAGTGTATTGAGCCAACGTCCACATATCGAGATAACATAAAAAAGCCCAGTGGCCCCAGAGGGTTCCGTACGAACGTAACAATACCTTTGAAGTTGGAAATCTGAAAAGTCAAACTTTGGAATTTATCTTAGTAGCCAAGGCAACACATACTATAACTTTATAACAATGAGCTCTTGTCAAGTTTTGAAGTTATACAAAGTTCTCGTGTAGTTGTTTTTTAACTTTTCATAACCCGCGACCCCAATATTAAGCGGTAATTTGAATTAATTATCGCTTTAGAACAGAGTGACCAAACTTAAAATTTATTTTGTTGCAGGTGAGACCTAAGTTATGAAGAATGCATGCAGCCGGTTGGTAAACGCAAACTCTCTTGAGGGGTGAGTCAGAGGCCTCTTGCCTAATTTAGTTAATAGTGCACACTTGTCCGGCGGGAGTGTATGTTAGTTGGAAACCTCAACTGTTTTACATACTACTCGTTTAATTTTTGCCAAGTTTCCCGTGTAATACGCGAACAATGCATAAACAGCAACTAAGCCAATTTCAAAGTCAAATCGGGGCACTAAAGAGGTCTAAATATTCTAGCCCAAAGCTAAACCGTAGCAACAACAATAACCCGTGTGATAATTGCGCAGTGTACGGACGGGGTGCCGGGCTAAGACGGCCAGTAAGCCGCAAGTGGGAGGCTTGGGGGGTCCTAAGTCCATCCCCAGTCATTAGGGTGCAACACATTAACTCAAGGCGTGCGTAGGCCGGATCAACTTGGCCGCTGATCCTCCGACATACTCCATTACATACTAATGCTCGACGCAATTACATCATGGACTTCTGAGCTTTCATCCTTAAGTATAAATAACTTTTGAATATAAAGTGGCTGTGGTGTTACCGTTTTCGGTTTTTATTTAACCATGCTGGGTATTACATTTTACTGATGGCAATTCACAGAGAGTTTTTTTTTAACTTTTTATAAAATGCACAGGATGATTTATCAATTTGTCGGTTTGACCATAGAAAGTAAAACATGTGGTTTTACTTAAATCATGCAGTTTATCGCTTAAATAATTAATTGTTGTTGTTGAAAGTTTAGTTGCTGCAATATTTTTTACTGCCAAAAACACAAAATATTTATTTCTGAATACACCAGTTTAAAAATAATGGCGTAGATTGCTTGGCGAAGTTGAGTTCTGTATAACAAATCTTTGATTGTGTTAGTTAAATAATTAGGTGTTATAAGTCTGCCTATGAGGTATCTTAATGGTTGTTTATTGGACATTTTTATACTTTCGTAGCCAAAATAATGCAGTAGTTAATAACGTGTGTCATGGACACTAAAAACTGGGCAATACAATTACAAAAAAAAGGATAATTTTTATTGATGTGTGAAAACAAGACACATAATAGAGCTAGAGGACCAGGCCAAAAAGTACCAGATTATCTAACTGCAGCATGTGCGTCAGCGCTGAATATTTCCAGCAGCTGTTGCGATCGCAATAGCCACATATTGTTACAACCAAACGCTGGCACATGCCTAGGTTATATTGTAAAGTCTACTAAACATCGCCATACATATATACATAATACTGAGCACTGTAAACGTTCTAATTTAGTAAACTGCATATAAAATGTGAAATAAGCCAAATCAATTATTTCATTTGCTACAGTTTCTCGCTTTACTTTCGTTTTTAAGTTGCATTGAATATATTAAAAATTCCAAATATTATGTATTTACAACAAGGGAAATCAATCAGTTTATTTATACTAGATTATGCATTTTTATTGTACTGCTATGGCTTCCTATAGATTTATCTTTATAGATAGTTTTTGTACAGTCTTCCTTGAAGGTAGCAGCTGGTCAACATTGTGTAAGTATTGTGGAAAGAGCAATTCTGCAATTCTTCTACGTGAAAGAAAAGGGAACGAATAGATATGTAGAAGAACGAAAATGATAGAGAGAGTCGAAACAGTGGCTGAATACAAGTAGAACTGGGCAGGGCACGTGGCGAGGATGGTGGAGGGCAGACGTGCAGAGGGTATCCTGAAATGGAGACCATGGATAGGAAAACGATTAATAGGACGCCTGTAAAGTAGATGAAAAGACGATTTCAGGACCTAGATGGATACAGAGGGAGGCCTTTGTCCTATAACGGACAGCAAAGGGCTGATTAAAGAAGAAGAAGAAGAAGAAGAGATTGTAATTTTTAGATACGAAAACAGAAAAAAGTTATGGGAGATACCTTTCAGACCATAAGCTTTTATATACTTATTTACATAATTCAAATACATCAGAAAACTTGCTCTCTTCCTCTGTCTTCAGCTTCCTTGGTTTTTATTATTTTCTCGAGACATATCTTCACATTCCGCCAATTCTCTTCGCTTTGTAACATCATTTCTACCATATTATCTAGATTTATAGGGGTTCCTAACTTCGTCTCCACCTCATTTCTATCTACTGCCCATCTATCGCTGTTGAATACGATGTGTTCCGCTGTGTCTTCCTCTCGGAAATATGTGCACTGATTGGTGTTCCTTATTTAAAATCTTGCCAGGTAGGCACCGAAGCATCCGCACCCTCCTGCGTCAAGTAATAGTCTATCTCCCCAAACTCCCTATTTTTCCATGTTAGTACATCACCTCTTAGTCTTTTGGTTCATAATGCTTTATCACTCCTATTATCACCCTACCTTTCTCTCCGCTTTTCCTCTATTTCTAGTTTAATTTCAATTGTGGAGATTTGGCCCTCTTGTATACTTCCACTCTCTGTTCTATCAGCAGGTCCATCGGCGTTATATCCGCTATTGCATGTAGGGCTTCTATGAATGTGGTTCTGTAGGTACACGAAATTCTGAGCGCCATTCTGCGCTGTAGTCAAGTCAGCATATCCCTGTATTTTTTCTTCAGCATTATTTGGCTCCATATTGGGACAGCATAAAGTATGGTGGAGTTGACAATCTACTTTAGTAGTCTCCTCTTACTGTTCCTTGGTCCGTCGAATGTTGGCATTATGCGACTTAGTGCATTTATTGTTTTTTCGGCCTTGTCCACTATTTTAATATGTCCTCGCGTACCCCTGTTTCTTCCAAATACTACTCCTAAGTATTTGATTATATATTTTGTTTTAAATCAATTTCTCCTATTTTGAGGGTAGCTTATTAGATTTTTTTGCCATACAGTAATAGGGCCTCTGTTTATTGGGGTGCCAACTGTAATTTTCTAGAATTTATGACCTAACCTAACTTAACCTTACCTAACCCAACCTAACCATCTCTTTCTTAAATGATCCTACACATTTTGATATATGATATAAACGAAAATATTGATTAATAAGCTGGCTCATATTTTGTATGGGAAATTTCAATATAACTTCGATACAATTTTGCAATTCTACACAATAAAAATAAACTTAATTATAGATTTTCAAATTTATGGTTAGACTGTTCTTTTAATTCGTTAATAAGAAAATCGATTAAAAAATTTTATTTGCATTGCATATTTGATCTATTATTTGGCACCCAGATGTCCGGCACCCACTTGGCTATCGCTCAGTTGGCCATAGTCCAGCTGTTTGTCGTCCAGTTGATCATCGCCCAGTTATCCGTCCCCTAGTTGACCGTGTACGGAATAATTCTACCTCACGCGAAAGTTTTTGTCTATAATTGGTTCGTTCTCCATACGCTGCCTTACATGTTCAACTCTCTCTTTATTATAAATTGCTTGTGTGCCAATTCCAGATTTTGGTCATATATTGTCTGTGCCTCTGAATTAATGTACAGCATGTTTGACAGTAGAAGACAGCTTCCAGAAAAGTCGGTTCAGGAAAAAATTTGACGAAACTCATCAATTCTGAATTAATGTACAGCATGTTTGACAGTAGAAGACAGCTTCCAGAAAAGTCGGTTCAGGAAAATTTTTGACGAAACTCATCAACTCTGAATTAATGTACAGCATGTTTGACAGTAGAAGACAGCTTCCAGAAAAGTCGGTTCATGAAAATTTTTGACGAAACTCATCAATTCTGAATTAATGTATAGCATGTTTGACAGTAGAAGACAGCTTCCAGAAAAGTCGGTTCAGGAAAATTTTTGACGAAACTCATCAACTCTGAATTAATGTACAGCATGTTTGACAGTAGAAGACAGCTTCCAGAAAAGTCGGTTCATGAAAATTTTTGACGAAACTCATCAACTCTGAATTAATGTACAGCATGTTTGACAGTAGAAGACAGCTTCCAGAAAAAGTCGTTCAGGAAAATTTTTTGACGTAATCATTCAACCTCTGGATAATTGTACACATGTTTGACAGTAGAAAAACATAACCACCCGATCCCACCGACGCATAGCCGCTCGCATCAAAATAAGGGAGACAGCTTCCAGAAAGTTCGGCAGGTTCATGAAAAATTGTTGACGAACTCGTATTTCAACTCTGAATTAATGTACAGCATGTTTGACAGTAGAAGACAGCTTCCAGAAAAGTCGGCTCAGGAAAATTTTTGACGAAACTCATCAACTCTGAATTAATGTACAGCATGTTTGACAGTAGAAGACAGCTTCCAGAAAAGTCGGTTCAGGAAAATTTTTGACGAAACTCATCAACTCTGAATTAATGTACAGCATGTTTGACAGTAGAAGACAGCTTCCAGAAAAGTCGGTTCATGAAAATTTTATACGAAACTCATCAACCCTGAATTAATGTACAGCATGTTTGACAGTAGAAGACAGCTTCCAGAAAAGTCGGTTCAGGAAAATTTTTGACGAAACTCATCAACTCTGAATTAATGTACAGCATGTTTGACAGTAGAAGACTGCTTCCAGAAAAGTCGGTTCTGGAAAATTTTTGACGAAACTCATCAACTCTGAATTAATGTACAGCATGTTTGACAGTAGAAGACAGCTTCCAGAAAAGTCGGTTATGAAAATTTTTGACGAAACTCATCAACTCTGAATTAATGTACAGCATGTTTGACAGTAGAAGA